>SKCR01046783.1:0-95968 GCA_019454045.1 Zanthoxylum bungeanum
AAATAGAACATTAGGACTTAGAAAAACCTGGAAAATATTGAAGATGATAAAACTGAATCCAAGTCGAGTTGTCTCTGTCCTTAAGAACTTATTAACCCCGTCTCGGTGCTCTACAGATATCTTGTCACTAACGTTCTCCCATAATTACTTAGATGCTTCTTGTAGAAAGAACACTCATTTCACAAGAACTTGAATAAGGACAAAACGGTGGAACTCTTTGACTTATGAAAACTCAGGACCTCATAATATGCAAGATTTGTAAGAGAATATATATGAAAATTCAGTGAATAGAAATGAAAATCCAAGGCCTTATTTATAAACATGGAGGGTTACCATTGAAAAGGTACATTTATGTCAATTAAAGCAATTCCTAAGGGTTATGTTCTTTCCCCTTAAAAGGACATACCCATCCCTTTAAACCCAAGGGTTTAATCTCTTCACTTAAAGATTACATCATTTCATTTCATATATAAACTCTTATAATCATATTTAGAAATTTTTTCTACAATCCCCCACAATTTTCTAAATATTCATGCAGACACTTAAGAGAGTTTCCGTGAAATAAAACTGCATCGAAATAGGTAGCTTTCGCCTTGAACCTTTCCTATTGAATTATAATCGGATTTACTAGGCAAACCAGTGACCCATAGTCTTGAATTGTTCTTCCGTTGGTGTAAACCAAGACAATTTCCAACACACAACTTCACTTCGACCATTTCCCGTTCTACGGTTATGTTCATTTCGGTCATGAACATTGGTCATGGATTCATCAAGTACTTTAGGTAATTCAACCTTTAAAAACTCTCATAGAAGCGGCCTCACTTCTTACTTGAAATATGTGATCTTCTATAAAGAGGTAATATGCCTTTACCCCCATTAGGACTCTTCTCCTAATATAATAAAAGAGATCTAGCTTTGTACTTATTATGACAAGTCTAGCTTTGTACTTATATATTGATCCATTCAGTTTCATCTTCCATTTGAAGATCCATTTGTAGCCCAGTGGCTTACAACTTGGAGAAAGATTAACCAGCTCCCAAGTATGGTTTTGTAGGATAGAATCAATCTCACTATTGATAGCCTATTCCAAAAATATTCTTCTGAAGAAGACATTGCTTCTGTATAGCTTTGAGGCTCATTTTCTAACAAGTAAAAGAGAAAATCAGGTCCAAATGACTTGAACGTTCTAGCTCTTTTGCTACGTCTAGGTTCATTTTCCTTAACATTTTCATGTTGATATGATTCTTGGTCAACTTGATCACTACTAAAAACAGTATCAATGGTTTTTTTTTTAGAGACTTTGTTCTTTGTTTTTCCTTATAAGTAGAAGTCTCTTCAAAGAATGTCACATTCATCGACTCAATTATCATATTTTGATTGATATCAGAAATTTCAGACTTGTGTATCAAGAATCGGTATGCACTACTGTTGTGAGCATATCCAATGAATATATAATCAACAGTTTTTGGTTATATTCTCACATTCTTAGGTTTAGGAACCAACACTTTGGCGAGACACCCCCAAACTTTAGATATTTATAGGAAGGTACGTGACCTTTTCATAATTCATATGGTGTCTTGTCCAATCTTATGTGAGGTAACTTGTTCAGAACGTAGTTAATGGAAAGCAAGGCTTCCCCCTACAAGTTTTGGGGTAAACGAGTGCTTGTTAACATGACATTCATCATATCCTTCAACGTTCGGTTTTGCATTCTGTAATCCCGTTTTATTGAGGCGAATACGAAGCAATAATTTTGTGAATAATTCCATGATTGGAACAATATTCACCGAATGGTGATACATATTAACCTCCCATATCACTCCTGATTCTTTTGATTTTCTTGCCAAGTTGATTTTCAACTTTGTTCTTATATAGTATATGTAATACCATGGTAATTCTGATGACTATTATGTTATAAATGGAATCACACATGATATAAATCATGTTCAAGAATATATTTGCTTGTGAAATTATTTTTCGGACGTTTGATATATCATTTGCAGTTCCGATACATAAATGATTTTTTATTGTATTCTGGATAGCCCTTAATATTTTGGCCATTACTTTTTCATACGATCTCTGATTTTTATGAATATTATCTCTTTGGAAAGCTAAGACTGAGACCTACAACGTATACATTGGATATTTTTCCAAATTTTAATAAGAAATAGGTGAAAAATCATAATTTCCATGGCTACTACAATGAAATTCGAGAATGTGCTAGAATTATGTGATGTGGCACAATCTTAGCTACTCATTTTATCACAAAAAATCAGTTACTCTCATATAAATAAGACACTATTCACCCATCTCTATTTCAAGCCAAAAAAAAATGTGAGCAACCTATTCCAACCTTCTTCTTCCTCAAGCAAAATTTGTGAAGGAAATAGATGAATTCTCAAGCTTTTCTTGGTCAAGTACACTTATCTTTCTTCTGTATTCTTCTTATTTAAGAACATGAGCATCCATTCTTCTTTTTCATTTTCATATTTAGAAATCCTACGAATTGAGGCTTTGTTGTTTGGGATGGTTGTCAAAATTTAAGCCTCAATACACATTTATGAAGTTGTTTAGAGTGAACTGTGTCTAATTGTTGGTTGAAATAATATAAAGGTGTAAAATTGGCATGAGGGCTGAATTTCTTAGCTTGTTGGGGATTGAATATGTGTTCTTGTATATTGATGTTGAAGTTTAGGGAAGTGCCTATGTGAATGAATTAGTATGATAATGTGGGGATTACTTGGGCATTGGCATTGGAGGTTGATGTTTAGCCCTGAAATCGGGCGAGCGTCGCGAAACAAATGAGCTTGTGTCACGAAACGTAACAAGGAGGTGCCCTCTGCCTCGATTATGTTTGTGTGGGAATTGCGATGCTCAACACTTGGCGTCATGATGCCGGGCAAGAAGTAGCTCTCTGCCTCATGTCTGATCATGTGGGAGTCACGACGCAGAACACTTAGCGTCGCGATGTGTAACAAGAAATGCTCTCTGTTTCAGTCTGATCATATGAGTGTCGTGACATGCAAGACCTAGAGTCGCGATGCCCACCAAGACCAGTTTCATCCCATTTCAGTTTCATCATAGGATATTAAAGTCAATTAACATGTTAGCTATTCCAACACATATGCAACATACATGAGCATCCACTACACCCATGACCATGATCAGCTTCTAGTTTATATATGCTAACCATACTTTAATACATGACGAATTAGCTTTTCTGTAGGAATATCTTCAGTTGCATCCATGATCATTGGCAATAGTTATTAACTAGTGAGTGGACATTTTCTTTTCAAGTTGATATTTATTAATTTTTTTTTGAAATAAGACTTACTTTTAAGCTCATAGGGCGTTAGCAAAGATTATTTTAGTTACATTATGAATGAAAATGTTTAAAAAGTTTTGACTGTAAAAGAATGATTTTATTGATTTTGGAGGCATGTGGGAAAAACCCGCCTAAGATGTGACTTATGGAATTGATGGTTATTGGATTTGATGAATATAACATGTGCATATATAGAGCACGACTAAGGGGACGACGATACATAATGCCATAGATCCTGGATTTCAGGGCTGGGGACGGCGATATATAACACCCATAGACCCTAGATTCAAGGACATGATGGTGGCATACATTGGGGGACGATGATATGTAACGCCCCAATGGCATGGATTTGCACATCTGGTTCTAGTTCAGTGGCAATGCGAGATGTAATGTCCCAAGACCACTAGTTAGGCGTATGGGGGCACAACGATACATAACGCCTCCATGCGTTAGGTTTTCTACAGATTCATAGAGATATGATTTTCTGAAAAGACTATTTTTTGAAATAGTTTTCAAAAGAAACAGTTTTATAAGAAACTTAGAGTTTTACAGACATAAAAGATTTTCAGAAGAGTTTTACCAGAATGATTTTGATATTAGAAAAATGAACGTTTCATAAAGTATTTCAGTTTTCATTTTCAACTGTTCACTAACTAGGTTGTTTAAACGATCAAACCCCCCACTCCTAATGTTTCTATTTTACAGGTATAGCGGAGGAAGAGCTCGAGATGATGGATATTTATGACAGTTACTAAGGCATTTGGGTCCACCAGGTCAAGTCAGAGACACAGTTCAGTCAGAGTCAAAGTTAAGTCATGTGACTTAACTCACAATGAGTGGAAAGATATTTCAGTCTCTTATGATTAGTATAAGTCTCACACTTCGCACCATATAAATAACGTCTCCAAATCTTTAGAGCATGTAAAATCGCTGCCATTTATAGATCATGGGTGGGATAATTCTTCTCATGAGTCTTCAAATTTCTCGAGGCATAGGTAATCACTCTCCCATGCTACATCAATACACATCCCAACCATTGATATGACGCATCAGTATAAACTGCATATCCATCAAGTCTGGATGGTAGAGTAAATATCGGTGCAGTATTTAATTTCTCATTCAGGGTTTGGAAGCTCATCTCACAATCATCAATCCATACAAACGGTACATTTTTTCTCGTAAGATGAGTCATCATGGCAGCAATAATAGAGAAATCCCTAATGAAGCAATGATAATAACATGCTAATCCCAGGAAACTCCGAATCTCTGTCACCATTACCAGTCTCTCCCATCTCAGAACTGCTTCGATCTTTTATGGATATATAACGATACATTTTCCTGAGATAATGTGCCCCAAAAAATACCATTTATCTATCCGGGGTCCTCACATTGCACATGAACTACTTCAATTCTCTGATGGAAAATCTACCCACAAAATAGTTCCAATAATTTATTGGGATTGTCAATTATCTCAAGATGTTTTTGCCACACGTGCCACAACATACAAGCCAGCTGTTCCGTCTCCTAAAGAAAAAGGTTCCACCTTGGGGTCCTGCTCAGGAAACAACTATAAAGAGCTTAAAGCAGACTACGCAGAATCTACCATTTTAAAAGATTCCCAGTATTGAAAAGAGAATTTTGTAGGTCCCTCACATCTTTGCTTTACATCTTGTCACCATGATAATTATTATCCTTGCCATTCAGGCATGGATATTGTGGAAGTTTATTCTTCGTGAAGAAATTATCACTATCTTTCCCTATAAAAAGACGCATGGGTTCTTAATGAATATTCAAAATTCTTCCATGACATCCTCTTCTGTCAATCCTACCTCATGTTTGCAGGCTGCAAGATCAAATGAGATATATCAAAAGCTTTGCACATGGCCAGTCACTGATCGTACAATTATTGTTTTTAAATATGTTCAAAACCATTGGAAGGATATTTGCAATTGCCTTTATGAAACTCCATCCGCCCTTTTGCTCAAAGATATTGCAATAGATATTTTGGAAATAGTTCCTACAAACTTCAAGAGATGGTTTTTCATTTTTAGAAGTATTTGGAATGGATTAGATAGTTTGATCCAATACAGAAAAAATTATGTAATTGTTCACTGTGGATATCACAAATACCATTCCACAGTTTTCATCAACAACCATGATTTCTTCAGCCATTGCAAATGGAGTCTTGGCACTTTGTTTGAACTTGGTTTCTTAAATGAATTTATTCATGGACCAAGTCTAATCCAACTCAACAATTATGGAATCTCAGAAGCCAGCCTTTGTGAGCTTCTTCCATTCATCAGTAATATTTTGTATCGATGGTATAAAAGCCACAAAAGCATTACTGTCTGGATTGAAACCATCACTCCAAAATGGACAGATGATTATTCATTCGTTTTCCACCCATTCCATCTAATTAAAATCATACCATCACACTAGCTCACTAATTAGAGACTCATCAATTGGCCATCAAGACAGAAACTTAGAGCTTATTATAGATATAATGATATTTTTTTCAGAAGAGATTACTTTCCATCATACATGTGATCTCAGAGCTCTCTCTGTAAACTCAGTTTGTCGAAGGATAGAGCCTGGTAACTCTTTACTACTATTGAAGAGTCATAAAGATGTGTCATCCAGGGTTACAACGAAGTCAAGTTTCCTCACAGTCTCCAATCCCAAATTATCCGCGATGACATTCCATGTTTCACATGCCAAAGATAAATGAGAATATCATCAATATGAATATGAATATGTTCTTGCCCTACAGCCAAGTTACTATATCCTTAATGTGACTTTAATTATTATATTTGTTGTTGTGTTGGATTTATTGCCTTTGTTGGTTATACATGAGTGTTAACAAAGTCTTCATTCTCTATTCTTGAAAGCCAAAGTTCTAACTATGTCTTCGACCTACTAGCACCATCTTTGCAACTACATCAATAAATCTCCCCAGTATATCTTCTAGATATGTGGCTATCGGGGAAACTGAAGGAGAAACATGGGTCATATTAGGTACAGTCGTAGGAACCACGTCAGATGCAGCCACAGGAATAGCGGTGAGGGTAGCTATCGAAGCTACTGGAGGTTTAAGTCTAGAACCCTCGTTACCCTCAACAATCGACAGAACACCAGATAAAGCTATATCTAATCCAGGATCTACCGGCTAAGTATGAGGTCTCTTTATACTAATACTCGATATTCTCACACATCGTCAAACTATCCCTCCCCCACGTTGAGTACTAGTGCTACGGCCACATCCAGATATTTTTCTCCGGACACAAAACTACCCTTTTAATACCATCATCTAATGTAATGTGTCTAACAACCTAAAACCCTAAGCTCTGATACCAAATCTGTCACGACCACCTCCCTAGAGTGAGCCCAACCATAGAAAGGGTTTCACAGACTTCTTTAGTTCGAGAACTCTATATTTCATACAAATCAAACAAATATGCATAAATAATACATTTTAAATTACAAATTTAGTAAATTACAACACAAGTTTTTTAAAAAACATGAAATAATGACTTAAATGTCTGGACCATCCCGAAAAGCGATTGTGGCACATGGATCAAATCCTGGTACTGCTACTGTTGTGTTGGCAAACTACCTAGTATGTTTGGGAAAATGAGGTGAGCATAAAGAACTCAATAAGTAAAGCACTCATACTCTCGACATGACCTCACCAACAAAATACGGATATATATATATATATATGTGTGTGTGTGTGTGTGTGTGTGTGTGTTGTGTGTGTGTGTGTGTGTGTGTGTGTGTGTGGTGTGTGTGTGTGTGTGTGTGTACATATATGAAAATAACATATACAATAATATCATCTCAAGCAACCATCCCAAAACCATACAAACATACATCAAACATGGTTACTAATTCGGGTCCACTATAATAGTGGATTGAAATAACTGGGAGAGTACCTCATCATAACTCCTAAGGTTTCCCACTATATCATCTCGCATGAATTTTTAAGTGGGTTGAAATCAATGGGAGAATACCTAAACACAACTCCCAAGGTTTTTCACTATATCATTTCGTATAATATCTCATTAGATCTAATCTCATATCTGACCACTATTATACAAAACCCGTCAACATAACATAACAACACACATCATCTAATACAACCACATCTAACATCATATTCATCAATCTCATCTCAAAAATCATGAATTCATATTCTCATGCTTTCAATTGTTAGGGTTGGTGCTCAGAGTACCAATCCTGATGTATTCATGTTAGATTCATGAATACGAATAATTCTTCTTTCCATAATATTACTTATTTATGGTAATTCTTCTTGCTTTTATATACATATTTGATCTAATTACGATTATATTGAAACTAAATATGATTTAGTGATGTGTATATATTAGACAAAGACCTGATAATATATAATGTAGTGCGCAGTTACAAAGTAATTTGTAATTGACATTGGGAAGTGTCACTACTAGAAGTATACTATCAAATAAAGTTCCTGGTCAAGATTTACTAACACGGGTCGGTTAGTAAAATCCGCTGAGACCAATACATGTCGTATATCGAGATTTGGTCCTATAATTTATCCCAATGAACCATGAGTCTGGGGAGATTCGTATAAACATGTATGTGTTTTTAGTAGATAAACACTGAATGACTCATTGAAGATTTCCTAATAGATGGTACACCAACATCAATAGGAATTTTCTCGGGTTGAGTGAGCATAGTGGTCATACGATTTGAGATACCACTGTGGATGTATGAGGTATCCTCCATACTTTGATGGCAGTCACGTCACCAATTTTTTTAGCTCAGACCTCCGCTTGTTCGTTGGGTGTGGACTAATCCTCATGATGTCCTTGCGTATCAAGATAGGATCCGTAAGTTCTATGTACAGAGCATAGATATTCAATATGCAATTAGCAACCTGTTAAATCCATGGGCCCGTGGTACACTATAGAAGTTAGTTTTGAGTGTTATTAAGAGATTGCTAATAGAATTGTCGACGAGATTATACCTATAGAGATTTGACGTTTTTATCTATATTTCTCGGATGATTCGAATACCTGTGACGGAGGGATTATACGTATGTGATGACCTCGACCTGTATGATTCAACGAGATTATCTGTGTTCGTCATAATTTACGAGTGGGTAGATTATGGATACGAAATTGGATTTTATGAGGGATATGCCTGAATCTAGAGAGTCTCACTAATGAAATATACTCACTATGACAACATTTATAAATAATACTGATTATTTATAATTCGTTTAATGGTTTAACGATAATACATGCGTTTGAGATCTTTCGGCCATTATTAATTGTTGAATTGTGATATTTGACATTTAATATTAATATAAGTATTTTGATTATTTAATGTAAATATAATATATATATATATATATATTATATTTAAGATATTTGTATTTAATTATTTGATTATTCAAATGTTAAAAAATTAAATTCATTAAATAATAAATATCTATTTACTTTATTAAAGTAAGGTAAATGGCACTTTTTAAATGGTTGGAATGACCATTTTTAATTGGTATAAATGGATTGATTTAATTAGTCCAAGTGTGATATTTATTGGATAAATACAAATTTTTAATTAAATCATTTTCAACATTTATTAATGAAATAAAAAACTGGAAAATATATGGCTTATATTTTCCCTTGAATTTAGGCCACTTGAAGAACATTATAAAAGCCCTTTTTTTTTTCATTTTTTTGTTTCATAATTTAAGAACCCTAAATTAAAATAAAGGAGAGCTTGAGAGAAAAATGAAGAAAGAAAGCAAAAGCTTGGAAATCTTTGAATTTAGGAAGTTTTTCTTACTTTCTTCTGTATGAAAAATGTTTCTAAGATTCTAGGCTTCAATATGTGTAGCTTAGTTTCTTTTATACTCTCTTGTGGTTGTATTTTGTGTTGAGTGAGGAACGACAATGCCGAGCGCAGCGGACCCGCCAGAGATCAAATCCCGAGCGAATAATTTTTTTTAACCTAAATTATTCCAATGTATTAAAAACATATATCATCATAAATAACTTTTTTCATACATCAAATTAACTTCCATAAGCTCAAATAAAAATTCCTAACACTTTAACAAATTTATCAACACTTGACAAATTTAATCCAAGCATCAAAATATTTTCCAACACTTGAAAAAATAATTCAAGCATATAAATTAATATATCAACTATATACTAATTTTTCCATACACTTTATGCTTCATTTTCCTCACATACTTGCTTCTAATTAGTCAACACTTCCACAACAATTTTTCTCAACAAAATCATCAACAAAACAATAATAAATTTACAAATTAATTTACCAACAATTGATTTCAACCATTGCCAATTGTTGAAGCTTTGTATCCAAAAGCCCCAAATCCTTCAAGCTCTTGATTCTTTGAAATTCCTTCTTCCTCCACCAATTGAGCTTCTCCAAGAACAAACCTCGGTGATCAAAGGGTGGTTTGATCACTGAAGAATGGCAACAAGGTTTTCCCCAAAATTTAACACTTAAACCCTAGGAAAAATTCATGCTTCAAGAACACAAATTAACCATCAACCCTTTGAGATTAATTCTATGGACTTGATTACTTGTTGGGTAATATTTGGTGAGTATTAGGCTTGGATTTTTGAGAGCCAAAAGTCAACTCTTTCTCTTGTTGGTCGGCAAAGAGCAGAGAAGCAAAAGAGGTTTTTAATTCATTTCCTTTTTCACTGGTTTCGGCAGAGGGAAAATCAAAAACAACAAAAACCAATTTCTCTCTATATTTTGGTTTCGGCAGTAGCTTGCTAAAAAAAGGGAAGTCAATTTGCTTTTTGTTTTGTTTTATTAATTAAAATTAAAGAAAACAAACCCAAACCTTTTAATTTAAACCATGGTAAAAGAGAATCTTTTCCATACACCACATATTCAAAAAATTTAACTTAACCAAAGTTAAATAATAATCTCACCAATTTAGTCAACTTAATCACAATCAAATGATTTAGTTACTTTAACAAAATATATTCAATTGAATTAACTAAAGTTACCTTAATTAATTAAAACCTTTATTTGTATAAACCAAGTAATTAACTTTGTACATTAATTTAACAATTAAATTAATTTACTAATCAATTACTAATTTAATGTAAATCAAATTTACATCCATTATACAATAAACTTATATCAACTTTTGATATAAAATTAATTAATTAATTCATCTCTTGAATTATCGGATCAACAATTTAATCCTTAAAACCCAAAACACTTTGTCGACATTTGACGAAAGTCACCCTAGTGCTCAATGAGTAAACTTAATATAATGGAACTCTCTAGGCTCACGTTCGGTTGTTACATATATATATATATATCCCATATACTTGTATACATATTGATGAAGCCCTGCCCACCTACAAATCATGGCTAAAAACAAAACGACACGTCGAACCATACAAGTCGAGGTTAAAACATTAATGTATAATCTCTTTGTCGTTACCATCTCCAATTGAGTAAGGTTATAGATTTACTGTCAAAACCTTATCTACTCAATATAAGATAAATTTTCATAATTATATTCCATTAATAAATAATATATGGAAAACTCTTTTTCAATATTATTTATAATGTTAAAGAAATAATTTCTTCAACGAACTTTCAGCCAAAAGTTTTCCGGAATATACTCTGAAAAATTTCTAGGAACATAATCCAACCATATGGACTGACGAATCCTCATATTAACACACACCGATCTTCGTGAGCATCGGTCCATACCTAACAGTCATCCAGAGGTCAGACCATAGAAGGTCTCTGACATGCATGGTATCAGGCACAAAGGATCACTCACAAGACCACCGTGGTGTCTCAAGTCAAAGGACCACATAACTACTCAACTCGAAAATACAACTATTGACAGTTTTAAGGAATATCTATTAGTCTCTTTTATGAGTTTGTTAGATATTCATTCCACTAATGAATATTTGCATCTCCATATGAACTTTCGCTAAGCTCATAGTCTGTTGAGACAAATCATATGTCCATTACATATATAGACAATGTACTAGTCTTACCAATATAATGACCTACCCATGTCAATAGATCTAGACCATGAATAATTTATATTCGAGAGAATGCGTGATATTTCTCAACACCATTTGCAACTCTTGCAAATATATCACCATATGTTGTAACTATCGGGTCTTTACTAATTTCATATAAGGTTCCGAGTGAAACTCGAAATCTCTAACTCTTAGAGTAATCTAACAATTAGATTTACAATATATAAATAAAAGTAAGAAATTACCATATTAAATGAATATATAATCATGATAAAGAAAATATTATATTGCATAAATAATAAATATTCATACAAAATGTGAATGGTGCTCGATCACCATTTCCAACACTCCCACTTGATCTAGTGTCATTCACGATGGTATCTAATACCCATAGACTCCATGTGTTTCTCAAACAACTTTGGAGTTAAGGCTTTAGTCAGTGGGTCCGCTATATTTTCTTCAGTTCGTACTTTACAAACTATAATGGCACCGCCGTTGAGAGAAAACACAAACCCAGATGTAGACTTTATATCATCTGGATCAGATTGAAAATCTGAATCCGTGTAACCTCTCAATTGTAAGTCATTTTCTCTATAAATGAGAAACTTATCCTTTGTACCCTTAAGGTATTTCATGATATGTTTCACAGCCATCCAATGGTCCTGACCCGGATCAGACTGATAACGACTTGTAACACTTACAGCCATGCTGATATCAGGTCTAGTACATAACATGGCATACATTATGCTACCAACATCGAAAGCATAAGGATGGCTAACCATTTTAGCCCTTTCATCATCTGTCTTAGGACATATTTTCTTATATGAATACCATGTTTAAAAGGCACATTGACAGTCTTACAGTCAACAAAGTTATACCTTTCTAAGATCAAATCAATGTACTTGGACTGAGAGAGTCATATCAATCTCCTCGCTCCATCTCTATAAAACTTTATACTTAGTACATAAGAGGCCTTTCCCAAATCCTTCATGGAGAGATTCTTACCTAAATAGGTTTTGACATATTGTAACATACATATATCATTTCTGATAATAAGTATATCATCAACATAAAGCATTAAGAAGACTACCATGCTCTCACTCACCCTTTTATAGACACATGATTCCTCTTCATTTTTAATGAAACCAGACGATCTGATCACATCGTTAAAATGAAGATTCCAACTACGGGAAGCTTTTTTAAGTCCATAAATAGACTTTTTAAGCTTACATACCAAATTAGAATCTTTGGCGAATGTGAATCCCTCGGGTTGTTCCATATGTACATCTTCCTCAAGATTTCCATTCAGAAAAGTCGTTTTCACATCCATCTGCCAAATTTCATTATCATAATGTATGGTAATATCTAATAAAATCCTAATTGACTTAAGAACGGCTACAGGAGAAAAGGTTGCCTCATAATCAATACCTGATTTCTGAGTATATCTTTTTGCTACTAGTCGGGCCTTAAAGGTTTCAACCTTTCCATCGGGCCCATGCTTCCTATTGTAAACCCATTTACAACTGATAGGAATAATTCCGTCAGGAAGCGGAACCAAGTCCCTGTTGGATAATATGACCTATAGCGTCACTATTTGTACAGATCATAGTGTTTTTGTATAAATTAACTATGTGACAAGGAAATTGCGCTCTCATCATTTGTGATTAGATCACCTTAGATATATAAATGAAGAAAGGTCCATATGATTAGTTCCTGGATTGAGATGATATGAGACAGTATCAGTCCACGAAGGATTAATCATTAAATATCCCTAGTCGTAGTATTATCGAGACTAGACATCGATAATGCGGAATAGGCTAGTATTGCACTTGTGCGCGTTGTGAGGGCACAACAGCATAGTTCTCATATATTTAAGTATATGATTCTTATGCAAGTGCGATAGGAGTTTGTGTTTCACCGATGGTACGGGAAACAGCTTCGCTCTGGATAGACCCCTCGGAATCCCATTGGTATTATGACTAAGTGTCTATGGGAGTCCGACATCAGGGTAGGTGTATTTGGTCTTAACCTGAGACTTACACCGCTAATGCTTACGACAATCAATATACTTTAGTTGAGGTCGTCCAGGGCTGTAACAGGTTCTGTGTACGCCAATGCTGGGTATATTGAGAATCGTAGAGTATTGGGTGTGATGTCAAGAAGGAAGTATCACTCCAGTCATAGTGGAGATTATGTCACGCAGGATACGGTATTAGTGCTCTTAAGTGCTGGCCGGCCATCGGGATATTATGACAAGGTCATGTATATCCGATTATAGAGACTAGTTACCAGACATCCGACATGTGCTTCGGACGGGGCAGACACTTATCCAGCCCCAGCCCTAGCACGTGACTATCCGATACTGGGCCGATATACATAATACTTGGTATACTATGCTTGATATAGATCTTAAATATTCTTAGATGAATATGACCGGAGAATTGGGTAGACTTGGTGCTTTGCTAGGAGTCGACCTTGTCTCGTAAATCGGTAGAACGTAGTACTTGGTACGTACGTGATTCGGATACTCCGACGACCGTATTTACTTCCAACGTATCCGGGGATCTCATGGGTCGCTTCCCAATAATCCACCGATGACGTATGACTCGTACTCTTTTATTAATCTGGGATTATATTGAAGAGAGAGAGAGAGAAATTATCTAGATAAATTAAGAACGAGATATTTTATCTAGGATAAAATATCGTCTAGAGAGAGATAATGATTAATTTGGAATTAATCGGTAAATTAATATATTCGATATATTAAATGAAATTAGATTTCGACGCGGAATTAAAATTAGATTTTAATTCGGGCAACGAATTAATTTAGAATTAATTCGTTAGCGACGTGAATAGTGAATTCGCTAGGCGTAATCATTTAATTACGACGCGACGGAAAATTCGCTAATTAAGAATTAGTGAACCCGAGCCCGAGTGTGATTGCGAGCGCATTCGTATTTCGAATTCGAGTGCGGCAACGTAAGTCACATCAAGCGTCAAATCATTCGTCACATCAAGTGTCAAATCAAATGTCACTTTGAGTGATGTGATTGATTGATGTGATTGATTGATTGAAAGACTTACATCACTTTATTAAAGTGACAATGAATAGTTGATGTAAGTTGGTGTAATAGTGTTTGGAGGGAAAAGCATTTACTTTTGGTTTTTTATTTAATCAATTAGTAATTGTTTTTAGTACTTTTTTCTTGGAAAATATATAAAGGCATTTTTGGAAAATGCTTTACCAATTTTACACGATATTCTTCTCTCTCATTTCTCTATTCCAAGTCACGCCCAAACTGATTTTCTTCACTGGTTTTTGAAGCCAATTGGCGTGAGCAAATGAGAAGCAAAGAGTGAGTTTTTGTGGCAAAAACTCAAGTGCTAGCACACTTACGGAACATGCGAAGGTGGTAGGGAGGTTCACCCATGAGCCGAGATCCGTTTGACGCAATCTTGGAGCTCATTTTCTCAGCTCAAATCTGAAATTTTGGAGCAGTGGGCTGCTCACTGCCTTGGCCGAAATTGCAAGGGAAAAATTAATATGGTTGTTGGTTGCCGATTCGTCTCAACCGATCGATGTGAGTATTCCGCTACCTCCGTTGATGTGTTCACACATTGTTTTCATTGCTTGTTTGATCTTGGGACCTAGAAATAAACCTAACAATGGCATCAAGAGCTATAGGTTCAAGCATGAAAATGTAGGGCTTAAAATTGGGTACTTTGTATTTGAGCATGATTTTATAAAATTGGATGTTTGAGCATGCTTAATATATGTTATATTGAAGATTGATTTGATCAATTTCAACAAAATGTGATTGGATCAATTTTGCCCAAAAATGTTAAGTTGGCCGAATATGTATGGTGTTGGAATTCTTGGAATTTTTCATTATTAATTCATTAGATGAGTTGTAATGAAGTAGGATGATGTTGATTTGAGATTTAATTGGTAATTTTGAATTGAACAAAACTCCTAATACCTTCACCTTGGCCGAATCTACATTGCCCTATAAAGTCTTGGATTTTGATTTTTTGAACATTAGATGTATTGGAAATCATTCGGGAAGTTAATTAGATGTCGATTGTGGAATTAATTGGATTAAATTCAAATCGGACAAAAAATACTCCATTGGCCGAGACTTAGAAGCATGTAAAATGGGTTTGATTTTCATTAATGTGTTGGACATGTGATGATAATAATGAACATGATTAATTGGACTAATTTCATGTTTTGGAAATATTGATTTTGGTGATTAATCATGTAATGCACTTTAGGTAATTAAATTGCGAAATTGGATTTGTGTAATTTAATGAATTAGGCCTTTAAATTGGATTAGGACTTATTAAGTTGTAATTGGGCTTATTGGGCTTGATTTTATCAAGTTGGGTTTAGGCCAAATGGATTGGATCCAATTGGGCCCAAAACCACTACCATAAAGCCCAAATGCAACTTATAAACCTTTAAAGTTTAATTGGGCCTAAATTGATTTCCGGGCTTATGGGGTTACTCCTTGATTGGGCTTTGGTTGCCGAAGCCCACGCCTTATAGAAATTAATTAAAACCCATTAGACTTGAAATTGAATTGACGTTGGACGTTAATCGGGCTTTGAGACCCGACGCGATTAAATTTGGAATTTAAGTCGAAAAGGTTTATTAAATAAAGTGTAATATTTAATTTGGAATTGAATAGTGAATTAGTATTAATACATATTAAATTAGATTTAATGTTGTAGTTTAATTTAATTCATGAATTCGTACTTTGAGTACTTATTCGCAAAAACGAGTTTGACTCGAGCAAAATCAAATCGTTGTTTGAACATTGGATGATCACATAATTATCAGATTAATTAATTTGATTAGATTGATTGATAGCATGCTTTTGTGTGAATACGTGGTTGTGATGAATGAATAATGTATATCAGATGGATATTAGTCGGGTGGGGCAATTTTGGAAATTGTTGTAATAAATTCGATTTATTAAATTGGACCTGCGTGTCCAGCCTTATCACCTCTATTCTCTTTGTATTCTCTTCTCACCTATTCCCCTCAATGTAAATGAAGTTTCTTTAGAAGTGTAGTGTAAGGGTAGTAGAAGTAATACAAGTGCTAGCTTGAGTGAGAAAGGGAGAGATTTGATCTAGGATCAATGTGTTAAGTATCCATCCGCATATCATTATTATTTTATTTCATATGCGCGTTATTATGTATTTAGAATGCATGTTTAAGGGTGTATGAAGATGAGACCTTAACAAAGATAATTAAATTGGTAGCCAATTTGCACGCGAAAAACCCTCATCAAATATCATGCGTCTTTTCCTTACATTGAATGATTCTTACTCAAGATCCTAGATTGGCATGGGTTGTTGGCCAAAGTCAAGCCCTTGTCCGTCGAAGATGTGTTTGAATCACGAGGCTTTGTTCCATATTGGTGTCTTGTCCAAGTTGTGGTTTGTTGGCCAAAGTCAAGACCACTTCTTGTCCAACGACATTGATTACGAAGCTTCCATGGTCAATGGGTCCGCGCTTGACTGGGATCATTAGGTTTTTTGTGCCAAAGCCAAGGCCTAGTTGATTCAGAGGAAAAAGGTTAGGGTATATATTAGATATATAGGCATATATAAGATATATGTTTCGGACTTGGATGTCCACCTACTGGATCTAGGAGTTGGATGAGATCCAATTGATCTTTGAGATCTACCTAGTTAATTATCATACAATTGTTGGCCAAAGTCAAGATTGTGTGTATTTATTTACGGGATCCTAGCCCACTAGGAAACACGGTTTCCCGAGTACTCGACAGAGAGTTAGAGGCTCGACGAAAAAATAGTGGGAGGCAAGAATTGAATTTGCAATATTCGTTCAATTACTCGCAATACGCGCTCATTCAAATTATTTCGTCGTAATATTAAATGTTAGTTGGACTAATACTTAAATTGTTGTTTTAATAAACAGTTGGACTGTATTATACTTGATTATACATAATTGGATTATATTAATCAATATATTTGAATTAATTAATTTCAGTTTACAGTTGATTTTATAGTTGGATTATAGTAATCAATGTAATTGAGGTTAATTAATTTGGATTATATTTGATTATATAGTTGAACTATTATAATCATTATAATATATATAGTACCACTAATCGTTGATTAAATATTGGACTATTGTAATCAAGATAAAATTGAAAAGTTGGATATTTAAAATATAATCTGGGATTATTAAAATATTTTAAATGATTTAATTTTCAAATTGGGAATAAATAATATGTTACTTTATTTGATAAAATAACTTATTATACCTTAAGCCCAAAATTAAGTAAAATAAGTAGAGCATAAAATCTTTGGAAGATTTATGTGATGATGACTTTAGTGCTTAATTTAATATACTTGTCATAAATCTAATTTTAGATTTAAGAAGTATTAAAATTGCAATTTATAATTCTTGGAGAATTAATTGACTATTCTAGAGGAGATAAAGTCAAAGTTTGCAATTGGGCATGTAGCACGAGGTGCACATTGTTTCGATATTCTAAAAACCCAAGGCTTGGCCTAAGGTTCCTGAAATATTGAAAAGGATAATTGACATATCCCAAAGTGACTACCATTTGGATATGGCAGACACGAAGGAATTAAAGAAAGGGCAAGGCTCTGACTTTAAAAATGTTTGTCAAAGTTATGTTCACTACTAGTATTGAAATTAGATTTTAAATACTTAGTGTGGTACATAAAATATATGAATTGATGTTCAGAATCTGCTTTGAGCAGGATACTGACTTCAAGCTGAGATTGCTCTGCGAATCGGAAATGGGACGAAAGTCGCTGTTTCGACCGTAGATACCTAAGTTTAGGAACTACCCTTCGGGTGTGTACTTAAATTAGGAACTGTTATAATGTAACTAGTTTGACTAGAGACATTATCTCTATATCAGTGTTTAATCCATTGTGGATAAACCTTTATATTCTAGAACACTAAGTGTTTCATTAAATAAAGATGATACTGAGATAAACACATTAGATGTGATAACAGAATTTATATTTTGAATATAATTAAAATCTCAAACATATAAAATGACAAATAATTAGCTCAAACTGATTTGATCAATAGAGACTTATTTGTGGCATTGTTGTCTAGGACACAATTGAACAAGACTCGTATATCCACACTTTTGAAGAGTGGGTACTAGGACTGATTTGACTATTCAAATAAAGTCCGCGAATCTAGTTTATTAGGTAAAATACCTAAAACACTATTTACTTGGTAATAGTAAAAGTGCCACCGATCTGTTAGCCCTATTCATGGTGAAGTTAGTGGGCCCATATCTAGCTAGGCTAGATGTGAACATGAATATTTCGTGACCTTAACGGATGTGGCATCACGTTATGGTTATGTGTTTCTTTTGAAGAACACAAATCAGAAATTATTATAGTTTCGACACGAAGTAAATAAACAGATCGACTATAGTATTATGCTGTCACGGTAAGACCGTAATGGAAAATACTTAAGCAGTAAGTTTCAAATATACATGAAAGAGTACAGTATTCTTTCAGATGAGGACTCCTCCCGAGACACGTCAGTTTGACGGTGTGTCCAAACTAAAAACCAAATTTTATTGGACATGATAAGGTTTATTACGAGTCGCTCTGAGCTATCATTTCCTTCAACAGGATATGTATTAACAGTGCAAAACTTATTTAGAATAAGGTTCCATATAAATCTGTTTGACAGATATCATATATGATATGAACAGGAAAGAAACAGGGTTTCTCATTCCTTATAATTTGGGTATGCCGGGCATAAAGTTTGGATGATACCAAACTAAGGACCCAAATTGGATAAGTGCCAAATATAGGTTATCCTAAGGGAAACCATAAGTGTAATACTTATATATATCTCACATGAGAACAATATGATTGTTGCTCACCATGCCATTTTCCTGAGAGGAATACCGATATGCAGTGGTCAGTGGGAGGATAGTGATACTCGATGGAAATCAGAGTAGTACTATTCAAGGCACGAAGTCCTTAAAGGAACACAAACAATTCATCAATGATGAATCTGTACCATTAATCTTCGAATACACAAGAACCTCGTAGATCGGAGAGAGTCAGAAAACAACCTGGGGTATGGGTTTCTGATCTCACCTCATAAAGATATTAATCTTGTGAAGGTATACCAACCGACTACGTTTTGAGGAAGTGATACAAGGTATCGACTCCCTATCATGGCAAAATGCCATGAGTCAGAAATGGATTCCATGTATAACAACTATGTTTGGATACTAGTTGTTGTACCGCAAGGTATTGTGCCTATTGGTACTATAAACGTCTTCAAGGAAGATATACATGGATGGCAACACACCAACGTACAAAGCTAGGCTTGTGACGGAAAGGTATCGTTATCAACATTGTGTTGATTACGGTTCAACCTTTTACCTGTTGCCACGGTAAATCCATTTGGATAATGCTTGCTAAATATGTACATTTCATTTAAGAAATATGTCAGTTAAAGATCAAAATCGCTTTCCTTAAACGGAAACCTTTTGGAGGATGTTTATAACATCCTGACGATTTTGTCGTACTAAAACCAGCAAACAAGGTTTGCAGGTTATTCGATCCATGTTTGGATTGAAGCAAGCATTAGGTTCTTAGAACTGATGTTTTGATGAAATCATAATGGTATATGATTTAATTCAAAACGAAAATAATTCTTGTGTATATAAGGAGGTTAGTGGGAGAGCACTGATAATGAAATTCCCATAAAGCAATTGGCAAAAGCTTGTCTTTCATAGAAATTCTTCGTAGAATTCTGGGGAGTAACAACCTTTATTCAAGGAATAAAGATCTACTGGGATAGATTTGGAGTTGTTAACACTCTCTGGGAAATTGTACATTTAAAATATACTTGATATGGTGTCTCATACGCTTCGAGCATATGGAGTCACAGTCGGGTCAATCCAAGTGATAGTCACTGGATTGAAGTTAAGAACATCTGTTAGTATCTCAGAGAACTAAAGATGCTGTCTTAATCTATGGAGAAGGAGAACTTGAAGTGACTGGGATCACTGCTGCAAGTTTCCAAACAATTAAATATTGTGGTACTATAAAGTTTGAATAACGGGACAGTGAGCTGGAAATCTTCCGAGCAAGATAATATTGCCGAATAAACAACAAATGCGGATTATTGTTGCGGCTGAGGCAACAATAGAAGCCATTTGGGTCGATAATAAATCTAATTAGATTAGATATAGTTCTGTTAGCAGCTGAGCTATGCGTCAGCACAGTCTAAAGAATTAAAGGTCTCATCGACGATCCAGATATATACTTCTATATTCATCTGATTCGTTCGGATCATACATCGTGGCGATGTGATGATCGTATAAATCGCGTCAGACGATAATCATGGAAATCTGCTGACGAAAACCTTTTCTCAGCAATTTGAGCAAACTGTACATTGTTCGGGTGTAAGACACTTGAGTGACTGGCTATGAGCCAAGTGGGAGATTGTTGGATAATATGACCCATAGCGTCACTATTTGTACTGATCATAGTGTTGTTGTATAAATTAACTATGTGACAAAGAAATTGCGCTCTCATCATTTGTGATTAGATCACCTTAGATATATAAATGAAGAGAGGTCCATATGATTAGTTCCTGGATTGAGATGATATGAGACAGTATCAGTCCACGAAGGATTAATCATTAAATATCCCTAGTCGTAGTATTATCGAGACTGGACATCGATAATGCGGAATAGGCTAGTATTGCACTTGTGCGCGTTGTGAGGGCACAACAGTCATAGTTCTCATTATTTAAGTATTGATACTTATGCAAGTGCGATAGAAGGTTGTGTTTCACCGATGGTACGGGAAACAGCTTCGCTCTGGATAGACCCCTCGGAATCCCATTGGTATTATGACTATGTGTCTATGGGAGTCCGACATCAGGTAGGTGTATTTGGTCTTAACCTGAGACTTACACCGCTAATGCTTACGACAATCAATATACTTTAGTTGAGGTCGTCCAGGGCTGTAACAGGTTCTGTGTACGCCAATGCTGGGTATATTGAGAATCGTAGAGTATTGGGTGTGATGTCAAGAAGGAAGTATCACTCCAGTCATAGTGGAGATTATGTCACGCAGGATACGGTATTAGTGCTCTTAAGTGCTGGCCGGCCATCGGGATATTATGACAAGGTCATGTATATCCGATTATAGAGACTAGTTACCAGACATCCGACATGTGCTTCGGACGGGGCCAGACACTTATCCAGCCCCAGCCCTAGCACGTGACTATCCGATACTGGGCCGATATACATAATACTTGGTATACTACGCTTGATATAGATCTTAAATATTCTTAGATGAATATGACCGGAGAATTGGGTAGACTTGGTGCTTTGCTAGGAGTCGACCTTGTCTCGTAAATCGGTAGAACGTAGTACTTGGTACGTACGTGATTCGGATACTCCGACGACCGTATTTACTTCCAACGTATCCGGGGATCTCATGGGTCGCTTCCCAATAATCCACCGATGACGTATGACTCGCACTCTTTTATTAATCTGGGATTATATTGAAGAGAGAGAGAGAATTAATCTAGGATTAATAACGGAGATATTTTATCTAGGATAAAATATCGTCTAGAGAGAGATAATGATTAATTTGGAATTAATCGGTAAATTAATATATTCGATATATTAAATGAAATTAGATTTCGACGCGGAATTAAAATTAGATTTTAATTCGGGCAAACGAATTAATTTAGAATTAATTCGTTAGCGACGTGAATAGTGAATTCGCTAGGCGTAATCATTTAATTACGACGCGACGGAAAATTCGCTAATTAAGAATTAGTAAACCCGAGCCCGAGTGTGATTGCGAGCGCATTCGTATTTCGAATTCGAGTGCGGCAACGTAAGTCACATCAAGCGTCAAATCATTCGTCACATCAAGTGTCAAATCAAATGTCACTTTGAGTGATGTGATTGATTGATGTGATTGATTGATGAAAGACTTACATCACTTTATTAAAGTGACAATGAATAGTTGATGTAAGTTGGTTGTAATAGTGTTTGGAGGGAAAAGCATTTACTTTTGGTTTTTATTTAATCAATTAGTAATTGTTTTTAGTACTTTTTTCTTGGAAAATATATAAAGGCATTTTTGGAAAATGCTTTACCAATTTTACACGATATTCTTCTCTCTCATTTCTCTATTCCAAGTCACGCCCAAACTGATTTTCTTCACTGGTTTTTGAAGCCAATTGGCGTGAGCAAATGAGAAGCAAAGAGTGAGTTTTTGTGGCAAAAACTCAAGTGCTAGCACACTTACGGAACATGCGAAGGTGGTAGGGAGGTTCACCCATGAGCCGAGATCCGTTTGACGCAATCTTGGAGCTCATTTTCTCAGCTCAAATCTGAAATTTTGGAGCAGTGGGCTGCTCACTGCCTTGGCCGAAATTGCAAGGGAAAAATTAATATTTGTTGCCGATTCATCTCAACCGATCGATGTGAGTATTCCGCTACCTCCGTTGATGTGTTCACACATTGTTTTCATTGCTTGTTTGATCTTGGGACCTAGAAATAAACCTAACAGTCCCAGACTTGATTATCATGCATTGAGGCAATCTCGGATTTCATAGCTTCCAACCATTTCTCCGCATCGATGTCTAACATCGCCTCTCTGTAGGTTAAATGATCATTTTCTTTGATTAAGAAAACATCGAGGGCATCGTCAGATGTCATCCTGTACCTGACAGGGGGTCTCGATATCCTTTGTGACCTACGAGGTGGTTGTCTCAAAGGTATCTCATCTTCCTGAACTTCTGGTTCTATCGTCGATTCAATGTTACTTTGATTGACTTCATCAAGATCAATCATTCTATGATCTGCACTTTCTAACACAAATTGTGTTTCTAAGAAAGTTGCATTTCGAGCAACGAACACATTTCGGTTCTCAGGATCATAGAACAGATATCTTATGGAATTTTTAGGATATCCAATGAATTGATACTTGTACCCTCTAGGTGCAAGTTTATCCCACTGTGCAACTCTTATATAGGCAGGACAACCCAAAATCTTAACATACTCAAGACTCAGTTTTCTTCCAGTCCATAAGACATACAGAGTAGTCGGAATGATTTTCGATGGAAATTTATTCAGAAGATGAGCGACAGTGTCTAGAGCATGGGCCCACAAATATATAGGTAGATCAGTAAAACTTATCATTGATCGAACCGTGTCTAATAAAGTTCGATTCCTCCTTTCTGAAACACCATTGTGTTGAAGAGTTCCTGGAGGAGCATACTGAACGAGAATCTCATTCTCTTTTAAATAACTCATTGCTCATGTACTCACCGTCCCGATCTGATCGAAGGCATTTCAAGAGTTTTCTGGTTTGTTTCTCTACTTCAAATCAATATTCTTTGAACTTTTCAAAAGTTTCTGATTTGTGTTTCATAAGAAACACATAACCATATCGTGACAAATCATCGATAAAAGTTACAAAGTATTGAAACCTACCCATGGCAACATGATTTATAGGACCACGTACATCAGAATGCATAAGTTCCAATAAATCATTAGCACGATGTTCAACACCACTAAATGAGGATTTGGTCATTTTACCTTGAATACAATATTCACAAACTGGTAAAGGTTCTATGGTTAGATTCGATATCACACTATCATTAACTAGTTTGGTTAGGCGTTTTATGCCTATATGACCTAATCTTATATGCCAAAGTTCTGTGTTATTTATTTCACCTGATCTTTTCCTTTTAGATTTCTCTATATTAAAGACATCACGATTTTGGGTAAGAATGTAATGACCATCAACCATCAGACATGAAACAAGCAAAACATTCATATTATCATATAAATTCAAAAGACCATCTTTATATTTATATGAAATCCTTCACTGTCAAGTACATGAAGTGAGATGATTTATCGTATCATAGTCGACACAATAACAGTTATTAAGTTTAATTTAACATTCATCAGAGAGTTTCAAAAATAAAATTCATACTGCTTCTATTTGTAGAGAATTTCCATTCTCTACTCGCAGCTGGATCTCTCCCGCCTTCATTCTTCTAGTTTCCCTCAGATCCTGTAACGAATTATAGATATGAGAAGGAAAAACAGTGTCTAATACCCAAGTCAAACTAGAATCAAAAGCAAGTGTAATGTCAATAACAGAAAAGTAAATACCTGAGGGAGCTTTCTTCAAATAGGCTAAATATTTCGGACAGTTGCGTTTCCAGTGTCCAAGCATGTCACAGTAGAAACATTTTCATTTTGCAACATCTGTCTTCACCTTTGGCTTAGAAACCCCTGTGGAAGCAACCTTTGGACCTTTACCTTTGACTTTCTTTTTCTTTTTCTGTTTCTTCCCAGCCGACTTTTGAAAAGCCTGAGAAGGTCCAGAAGAAGAAGCACCAGTGACCATGAAAGTAGAACTATTCTTATTAATGTCATCTTGAGCCGTCAGCAACATATTATGTAACTCAGAATAGGTGGGAAGCATCTTATGCATGTTAAAGTTAACGATAAAGTCATTGAAAGACTTAGGAAGAGATGCGAGAATCACACTATTTCCGAGGCGGTTATCAATATGAATATCCATCCTTTTAAGCTATTCGATACAATCTATTAGCTTCATCACATATAGGCTAACAGGTTTTCCCTCTGGGAGGAAAGTATGAAAAAGCTCGACAGCCACCCTATGCATCTCTACATATGGTCGATCATTGGATAGTTCATTCATATGTATCAAGATGGATCCGAAATCAGGTATCAGCATATACTTCCTCTGTAGTTCCGGCACCATAGATCCCAAGCTGTATGACCAGACTTTCCGATCATCATCCTTCCATCTTTTGAACGTCTCATGTTCCTCATCTAATGCATCATCTGAAACCCTTGCGAGCATTATGTGATTTAGAAAATATTCAAGTTGCTCCGCTTGACAGAGAATTCGGAGATTCATGAGCCAAATATTATAATTAACAGCACCCTGGAGCTTATGTGTATCAAGTATACGTGAAAGCGGGTTCGAAACAGACATTTTATCTACATAAGGAAAAAATAAAATAAGTAGATAATAATATTTAAATATCATGATAAAACATTAAATAGAATATGAAATTACTTTTTCTAAAAAGTGCCCTCGCATTGTTTTACATATTATTTATAATCTCTACAAAACAAGAATACGGAAATTTAACTCTTAAATCTCACAATGCAAAGTAGATCCTTCTTGACATTTACACAAATCTCACGCTTTAGCAATATTGACCTTTGTAAATTCGAGAAGGTAGACAACTATTGTCAATTGCATCTCATGCAACTCATACATACAGTCATAAATCGAATCTCATCCTCACACTTTAGCAATATTGGATAATTCAATTTTTAGATCAACTTGTCTATCGTCGAAAGTGGGATACTAATATTAACCTCACGCTTTAACAATATTGGATAATACTTTCTCTTAAATTCGACTAATCTCATGCTTAACCGGATTAGAACAAAACATTACAATCAATCCCTCACGCTTTAGCAATATTGGGAATAATCATAATGATTTAACTAAGACCGTATAGACAAGCAGGACCATGTCATATTTTCACACAAATTTAATGACACTTAGATCTAGTGTAGAGATTTCAACAAGCTCAAATGCATACAAATATTTAAATGTATGCATGTACAAAAAATGCCTAAACTTGTAATCTACTATTAAATGTATCCATGGGCATTTTATATAATTAAGAAAAATTGTAAGGAACATGAATAATTAAAGGCATGTATCGCTCTGATACCACTTGTTGAGTGAGGAACGACAATACCGAGCGTAGCGGAACCCGTCCGAGATCAAATCCCGAGCGAATAATTTTTTTTTTAACTTAAATTATTCCAATGTATTAAAAACATATATCATCATATATAAATTTTTTTCATACATCAAATTAACTTCCATAAGCTCAAATAAAAATTCTTAACACTTTAACAAATTTATCAACACTTGACAAATTTAATCCGAGCATCAAAATTATTTTCCAACACTTGAAAAAATAATCCAAGCATACAAAATTAATATATCAACTATATACTAATTTTTCCATACACTTTAATGCTTAATTTTCCTCACATAGTGGCTTCTAATTATTCAACACTTCCACAATAATTTTTCTCAACAAAATTCATCAACAAAACAATAATAAATTTACAAATTAAATTTACCAACAATTGATTTCAACCCTAGCCAATTGTTGAAGTTTTGTATCCAAAATCCTCAAATCCTCCAAGCTCTTGATTCTTTGAAATTCCTTCTTCCTCCACCAAATTGAGTTTCTCCAAGAACAAATCTTGATGATCAAAAAGTGGTTGATCACTCAAGAATGACAACAAGGTTTTCCCCAAAATTTAACTCTTAAACCCTAGGAAAAATCCATGCTTCAAGAACACAAATTAACCATCAACCCTTTGGGATTAATTCTATGGACTTGATTACTTATTGGGTAATATTTGGTGAGTATTAGGCTTGGATTTTTGTGAGCCAAAAGTCAACTCTTTCTCTTGTTTGGTCGGCAGAGAGCAGAGAAGCAAAAGAAGGTTTTTAATTCATTTCCTTTTTTACTAGTTTCGGCAGAGGGAAAAGCAAAAACAACAAAAACCAATTTCTCTCTATATTTTGGTTTCGGCAGTAGCTTGCTAAAAAAAAAAGGGAAGTCAACTTGCTTTTTGTTTTGTTTTATTAATTAAAATTAACGAAAACAAACCCAAATCTTTTAATTTAAACCATGATAAAATGGAATCTTTTCCCTAAACCACATATTCAAAAATTTAACTTAACCAAAGTTAAATATTAATCTCACCAATTTAGTCAACTTAGTCACAATCAAATGATTTAGTTACTTTAACAAAATATATTCAATTGCATTAATTTAAGTTACTTTAATTAATAAAAACTTTATTTGTATAAACCAAGTAATTAACTTTGTACATTAATTTAAAAATTAAATTAATTGACTAATTAATTACTAATTTAATGTAAATTAAATTTACATCTATTATACAAGAAACTTATATCAAATTTTGATATAAATTTAATTAATTCAATTCATCTCATGAATTATCGGATCAAATAATTTAATCTTTAAAACCCAAAATACTTTGTCAACATTTGACGAAAGTCGCCCTAGTGCTCAACGAGTAAACTTAATATAATGGAACTCTCTAGGCACATGTTCGGTTATTACATATATATACATATATATCTCATATACTTGTATACATATTCATGAAGCCCTGCCCACCTATAAATCATGGCTAAAAACAACACGACACGTCGAACCATACAAGTCGAGGTTAAAACGTCAATGTATAATCCCTTCGTCATTACCATCTCCAATTGAGTAAGGTTATAGATTTACTGTCAAAACTTATCTACTCAATATAAAATAAATTTTCATAATTATTCCATAAATAAATAATATATGCAAAATTCTTTTTCAATATTATTTATAATGTTAAAGAAATAATTTCTTCAACGAACTTTCGGCCAAAAGTTTTCCGGAATATACTCTGAATTTTTTTGGAAACATAATCCAACCATATGGACTGACGAATCTTCATATTAACACACACCGATCTTCGTGAGCATCAGTCCATACCTAACAGTCATCCAGAGGTCAGACCATAGAAGGTCTCTGACATGCATGGTATCATATACAGAGGATCACTCACAAGACCGCCATGGTGTCTCAAGTCAAATGACCACAATAACTACTCAACTCAAAAATACAACTATTGACAGTTTTATGAAATATCTATTAGTCATTTTTATGAGTTTGTTCCATATTCATTCCACTAATGAATATCTGTATCTCCATATGAACTTCCGCTAAGCTCATAGTCTGTTGAGACAAACCATATGTCCATTCCATATATAGACAATGTACTAGTCTTACCAATATAATGACCGACCCATGTCAATAGATCTAGACCATGAATAATTTATATTCGAGAGAATGTGTGATATTTCTCAACACCATTTGCAACTCTTGCAACTATAACACCATCTATTGTAACTCTCAGGTCTTGACTAATTTCATATAAGGTTCCGAGTGAAACTCAAAATCTCTAACTCTTAGAGTAATCTAACAATTAGATTTATAATATATAAATAAAAGTAAGAAATTACCATATTAAATGAATAAATAATCATGATAAAGAAAATATTATATTGCATAAATAATAAATATTCATACAAAATGTGCATGGTGCTCGATCACCGTTTCCAACATTTTTTTGGTTGGGAACTTGATTGAAAGATGGAAGCATGTATATGTATATAGAATGCATACAATTAGTTTATTTATATTCTTTTTGCCATTTGATGGTGAGTTGTTATTCTAGAGTTACTTAGCCATTGATAAATGACCTATAATTATTCTTGAATTGTTTCATGGTGGTGAGACTTGTTTGGTGTAGTAAGGATTGAATTAAAGTGTTGAATTTTATTAATTTGGTGTTAATTGGTCAATTGGACAATTTTGAGAAATTAGGGTTCATAACCCTCACAAAATTTAGGGCTTTTCATATATGTGTTAATTAATGATGTATATATGATGCATATTAAATTTGGTGTTGATTGGACTTGATCTTGAATGGTTTTGAACCAATTTGGACTAAAGTGCAATTCTTGGAAACTAGAGGGACCTCTCAGCAATTTTTGAAAAATTATTTTCTTGAATTTCAATTTGTATTTTGACATGTATGACATGTATAAATCATTTTGGTAGTGATTGAGAATCACCTTATTATGTATTTGACAAATTATAACTAAAATAATCAAAATGCAAAGTTTATGGGCATCTTCGTAATCACTGAAAAATATAGAAATTTTTCTGATTTCTTTTTTAATTTATATTTGATGTACAAATTATTTTTTTTGTGATTGGAAATCACCTAAGTTTGTTTTGAACAACTTAGGACTAAAATGATGAAAATGGAAAGTTTTAGGGTTTTTTGGTAATTTACTGAAATTATAATTTCCGAGTTAAAAATTTATGTTTTTTAAGTATTGAGTGATTAAAATAAATAATTTTATTTTAATTACCCAATAAAAATTAAAGAAATGAAAAAATTTGATTTTTCCGCATTCTGCTCCATAACCCGGGTATTTTACCTAAAACCCAACAAAAAATGGTATTAAAGATGGTTTGAACCTAAACACATGATATGAATATGCCTTAAAATTCAGTTTTTAATTTTTTCCTTACTTTATGCATGCTTGTATTTATTTAATTTGATTAAATTAAATATGTAACATCTTTGCAGAAAATCCCCTTTTTAATAAGTTTTTAAAGTAATATGTATTGGATGCATATTTCTTGGTCCGTTTTGTCAATACAGTTTTTTGGATATCTGTTCTATCCAAAGCAGTGAGGGTGTAGTTGATAGAAGTTTATCCATACCGGATGTATATGTGATACTAGATAAATTCTAGCGAAAGCGGAAATCCTGAATGTGCCAAAGCTGTCATGACTACACAAGTATCTTGAATTTATCATTGACAAGTTTAACCTTGGTACGCCTCCTTGTGAACGTACCAAAGCTGTCACAACGAGAAACGACCAGGACCAGAACCTAGGAGTCACTAGTGTGTGATTGACAATGAGTTATCTACCTAATGAATATACGTAGGCGAGAATGTGTCAAAGCTGTGAGTCGAAATATATTCATGGGGTCTACCTCTCACTATAGAATTCAATTGAATCATTGAATTCACATTTTCCGTTGGGGATTACGGTATTACGTAAAATAGTGGGAGACACTGCTTGGTTAAAAATTTCATAATTAAGGCAGTGTGTAATATTATGAAAATTCCTGCTTATGTTTCATTTATTCTATATTGTTGATAGAATTAAAACTTCTAATCCACTGCGTGCAGATTATTTGTATATGTTTTCTGACTTTCCTTATGGTTGCAGATTTCTAGAATAGGTTCTAGATTTAGAGTAGGCTTGAATATTGTTAGATTAGTTAAAACCTTCAGGAACTGTTGTTCCGATTTTCTTGAAAAAATGAAGATGGTCAATGACTTAGTTTCTAAGTCATGATAGGTAATCTAAATAGATATCTGGTTTAGGATATAATAGTTTAGAGATAATAGTTTCTTATGCGGTCAGAATTGACGTGAATTAGTTCATGTCTCGAGATTCTTGACTAGAATTAAGAAAACCCCATTAGGTATTTGTTTATCTGATAATGACGTTTCTTGGCTTTATTGACCCTTAGAGGTAATGTGTCAGACACAGTTTGCTGATCAATTATTTGTAATTTTTGTGAATAGATGAAGGTAAATTATAAAGCTAAAGAAAGCAGATGCGTATAGTTGTATATAGGAAAAATCGATTTTCACAATACGACAATTATAGGTATTGGATATCGGATCTCTTGTCTAGTCATTTAAAATATCATTTAATGATTATTTTGATATTTGATATCAGAACTTGTGACTATTGGATAGTTACTTGTTCTTTATAAACAGTTATTATATTTTTAAAATGACTAGTGGTGTCATTGATGTATAGATAAACATTAAGAAATATATTCTGTTAACTAAATAACTTAGAACACTGCTTTATGAGATTTTATCATATAAGCATTAGATGCTTATTATGTATGGTAAAGGATGGTCTGATACGAAATCACATCACATATCCTTATCCATTTAATGAATATTTATAACGACCGGTAATTTTTACTACTACCTATGGCGATATTATTACGTATGGAATGAAGACATGTGAAATAAATTACAATAAGATTCAAATACAATCATGAGAAGACTTTGGGAATGATCGGTAAATTTCTTGAAGTCCCGGAAAGAGACTGTACCGTATTCCTTTTGGACCTCCCATAGTATTTTCGACGTAACTTTTTCGTACGATCTTCGATTCTTATGAATTTTATATCATCAGAAAGCTGAGATTGAGACCTACAACTTATGTGTTAAACATTTTCCAAAATTCATATTATAACGGAGTCAAAAATGTAAGTCAAAATATGGGTGAATAGTAAATTCGGACCCAAATGATAAATCTCCAAATTTCTTCATTTCTCTATACACTTCTACATTGTTTTTGTATCAATTAAGTTCCACTATATAAAGGGATTACTATTCATCAATACAAAAAAGAAATTAGAAGAAAAATAGAAAAGAGAAGAAGAGAGGAAGGAAATTGAGAGAAGAAGAGAGGGAAAAAAGAAGAAGAAGAAGAAGAAGAAGAAGAAGAAGAAAAGGAGAAGGAAAAAGAAAGAAAAGAAGAGGGAAGATGGAAGCAACCATGGAGGGTGAAGAAATCAAGAGAAAGAGAGGTAAAAAAATTGACCCAAATTTTGAGATTTTGATTTTTGGTGATTCTAGTGATGTGGTAATGTTAGTAACATATCTTGGGTCTTAAGTGATGAGAATATAAGTTTTTTAATGATTATTGTGTGACTTGAATTCTGAATCCAAGGTTATTAAGTTTTAAGTTTAAATATGCTATGAATTATATGTATAGATTAAAATTGATTTTTGATTAATGGAAGATTGAAGTATGTTTAATAGAGTGTTGAATGATGTATGAGATATTGGTTTGTAGCTTGGAGGTGTTAGAATGGAGTAAAGATGGAAGATTTGAGAGTGGGATGAGATTGGAGAAGAAAACCAGTAACCTGGTTTTCCAGGTCGCGTCGCGACACGGCTTGTGCCTCGCAACGCACAGAAGAAAAATCCGAGTGACGTTTCTGGTTCGCTTGCGTCGCGACGCGAGCATTAAGACATGGCCCAAATAATTTTAAACCCCCAATTATATTCTAACGCGTTAGAGACCGCTCTTGGGGTCTCGTATCAGTTCATATATATATATATATATATATATATATATATATATATATATATATATCTTACATTAAGATATGAATGTGGGAAGCCTTGTACATAAAATCTAGTGACGTATCGTTAGATCTTTTTCACTTTATGTATATATACTAACCAAGTTCTCGACCATAGATTATATGCAGGAATCATACTTTCCTACGACGATGGATCTAATACCAGCCAAAATCCAAATCAGTGAGTGTGGACTTTTTCCTTATCTGGTTTTACTTATTAAAGTTTTAAGTTTTAAGTTTGACATCAGACTTATTTTATGCCTTAGGGCATTAGATTTATTTATGTATTGAGTTTAAGCTTTATATCATGTTTTGGTTGTAGTTTAAGAGAAAAGTTTTAAAACAATATTTACAGATTTCAGTTTTTACATAGGATTTTAATATTTTCGGGGCATGAGGTAAAACCTCACACCAGTATGTAACTTTTACAGAGATACAATTGGAATTGACGGATACAGAGGACATGTGCACATGTGGAGGACTGAGGGGACGCTATTAGATCCTCGAGCCGGACTTGGGGGACGGTGATATGTAACTCCCCTAGAACCCAATTTTTGAGCTTGGGTGGTAGTATAGATCCGCACCCTATCTCCAGTTTGTGGCTTGGGGGATGGCGATACGTAACGCCCCAAAGTCATGGATTTGCACTGCTAGCTCCAGTTAGGCGTATGGGGGACGACGATACATAACGTCCTCATACGTCCAGGTTTTCAAACACAGAGCAGTTCACAGAGAACATATTTTCTGTAAATAGTTTTCAGAAAACTAGATTTTCAGTATTTGTTTTCAAAAAAAAAAAACCATAGTTTCAAATACAGTTTTCTGAAAGATGAAGTTTCAGAAACAAAGATTTCATATAAAGATAATTTGAAAATAAGGTTTCGAAGTTAAAATATTTTTACATTAGTTTTCAGTTATTGTCTACTCATTTAGATCGTACGATGATCTAACCCCCCACTCCCAGTATTTGTTTTGCAGAAATTCCAGGAGGACGAGCTTGGGAGGACATATACTGATGCAGTCACCAGGAATGAAGTCCACCAGCATTGAGTCATATAACATGAGAGTCCAGCCATTGTCAAAGTAAAAGTTTCTTGTATACACTATTGAAGTATGAGTCTTTATGAGTATCTGTTAATATGTGTAAAAAAAGTATTTAAAGTACACAGATATGAGAAACAAAAGTATTTTAAACTGAGTTATGGTTTCCATGCATGAAATTGCATTTGAATAGTTTAGAATACAATCAGAAAGTTAGAGACTTATGGGGTTAGCACTACTCTCATCTGCCGGTAACATCTCCCAGATCGGGGATGTTACAAAGATGGTATCAGAGTATGGTCTAGAGAGTCAGTGACTGTAGTGGACAGAGTGCTGGGGTCTTGTATACGCAGTATGTCCGAGATACCCGTAATAGAGGCACTACCTCTCCAGTATCTGATCCTCGATTACGTCCTCAAAGCTTTACAGACAGGTTAGTAAGTATTACCAAGCCATTTGAATCATTTTTCCTCATTCTAGTTAAGTATCGTTCCGTAATCATCTTAGATTACTTCCCGAAGTTCAGTATAAGCTAGGGAACCAAATAGTAAGTTCCAAAGAAAGTTATTCGAGAGAGTAAAAGAGAAAAGAGGAAGCTAGAAGAAAAGATACATGGAAGCTCGAACCAGTTAGAGACAGAGATGTATAGAGACATAATGAAATAGATAGGCTTAGAGATATCCACCTAGAAGAGTAGAAAGATAAAGATAAAGCTAGAAGAGAAGTAAGACAAGATAGAGGATATAGAACCAGAGTAGTAAGCAAAACACAAGAACCCATGGCAGTAAAAGAGAATAACGAAAGCCCCAAGAGGTATTAGAGTTGCCTAGTAGAATTAAGATTTCATTCCTACTCAAGAAATTCTTCCAAGTAAATCCAATAGTCTTCGAAATCCTCTCATAGCTGGTGAGTTCTACGAGTATCGGAGAATAGCCAGAGAGACAACAGAAGTAAGAAACCCAAAGTAACCTTAAGAACCCCAACGGACATAGATGTCAAAAGGATTTAAAGAACTCTAGATACTCAAACCCCGACCTAGATCCTCAAGTGCGAAACAGAAATGGTTATTTACCTTACCTCTAGCAATCCGATAGAGATAAAACCTTAAACTACCTAGTCATCAAATTCTCCAATGACACCAGGTAAGGGAATTGCCCTGATAGAGCCTACCTTATGGGCATAGATGACCATGAGAGATCCAACAAGAGTTCACCCAGGGACTTGGAAGGAAGATCAGCCAAAGTTAGCAAAGTACAGGAATAGTCCTGTGAGGATAAATAGAGTTAGAAGTGACTAAATCAGTAGTATGAAATGTAAAATAAAGTGTTATAGCCGAAACTTCTAACAATGATAGAAAATGAGGATTTAGGAAGCGGAGTAAGATGCATAAGGTATATAGAGATAGAGAAATAGAAACAGATAAGAAATAATGGAATGTTATAAAGAAGAAGAAAGACTTTAGATCTTCCAAAACAGAAATTTGTAAGCAAACAAGATGAGTGGTGATTGGAATAACTATTAGCTCTCCCTAGCCAATAGATCCAATAGATAGAACTTCTACTTACTCAGATTTTCCCTCCTATGAGATATCAGTTATGGAAGTATTCCTGACAGAGTCTACCTCATACCCATCCTACATGAGTAATAGGCTCCATCAGGACATAGAGTACTTGAACAAGGGTGAAGAAGTTCCCCGAGACATAAAGAAATGACCAATGAGATTTAAGTAGTTCCTATCAATATGATTTAAGGAAACCAACAGGAGTTCATTTCGAGAAATGAAAAGGCATTGAGAAGTAGACCACCTAGAATAAGGATCAAAGAAATTTTTAAGGATGTAAAGAAAGAAAATCCAGGGTAGCGCAAAGATTAAGGAAAGACAGGGTAAGATTTACTCGACCAATAGAAAATCACAATTATATCAAATATTGTAGAACCCACATGTAAGCCGAGATAGTAGAGATCTGTAGAAGACCATATGAATAAACCTAAGAATCTTGAGATACTTAAGATATGATGAAAATACCAATATGGACAAGAGGATAAAGTGATCAAATCAAGAGCTATAGTAGGAACATGAAGTTGAGATTTAAGAACCAAATAGAGGAATGATTCATAGTTATCTTAGTAAGAACTATAGTAAGGAAATATGACATGAAAATGGTGGAATCCTAGAAGAGAGCAGAACCAGTAAAGAAGAGTAACTGTTAGATTAGACATTTACGAGATAGTTCGACAACTAGTTTGATGAATCCAAATGATCATAGACTAGAAACTTAAAAAGAAAAGGTTTAAATAATTATCTTAAGAATGAGCTAAGTTTTGGAAACCTTCACGAAACCAAGGACTTTCAAGGAAATAAAGAAAGTAGAAGTATAAAAGAACATGGAAAATGATTCATAGGAAGATAGTGAACAACTTATAAAGAACCTCATAGAGTTAAGAATAAGAATTTTAGTAGTTGAAGAAAATGAAGTTTTCAAGAAAGAAAATGAGTAAGGAGTAAAGGACTAAGATAAGAAATGAACCATCATAGCAGAAGAAGTCCCTTAGAAAAGATAGCAAAAGGATTATAGTAGTACTGTGAGAAGAAGCGTAGTAACCGCATGAAGTTAAGTAACAAGAAGGATAAAGAGACAGGAAACATAATTTTTTTAGAGAGTATGCTTCTGGAAGGACTTGTATATGATGTGAAGTGATTAATTGATGAAAAGAACCAGAAGTAGAGTTAGAAAAGATAAGTCAGAAAAGTTTTAGCAGTAGTACTCAGTATAGAAAGAGATCCCAGACATATATACACAAGAATCATAGGCGAAAATATATGTCATTGAGACACCATATCAGAGGGGCCTCAAGACTAGCTCCCACCCTCCCAACCCTCGATTGATACTGATAATAAAATGGACCGGAAGTGCAACCTTAAGCTACTTCAGAAGCAAGTACAAGAGTAGTGATAAAAGATTGAAATGTATAATCTTTAAGGACAGTAGCAAATCAGAATAATAAGAAAAGAAAAGATAATCCAAGTAATAGATGTAAAGAGAAACCATTAGATAAAGTAACAGAGAAGAAGTAGTAACTAAGTATATGATAAGAATGTAAAATACAATGTTAAGCATAACCAATGACATATGAGAACATGTATCCTTCAAGTATAGAAAGAAGATATGACCTATAGTAGATGCAGATAGAGAATGAAATAGAAAAGTAAATCAACAAGATTGTTGATACTAGTATGGAAAGTGAGATAGTCAAATGGTAATAACAAACATGAGAGAACATACTAAGTAAGTATTGACAGAAGAGTAATATAATATAAAAACCAAGAAAGTAAGTTTACCTTAATATGGAAATTAATAAAGAGAAGATACTTAGTTGCGACCACGTATAAGAAGACAATAGATATAACAAAATAGTAGAGAAAGATCAAGAATTGAGATCTATAAGATATAGTCCAAGGATAAAACTTGATCGGCGTAAACACACGCGTATAACGCAAGCTCACGTATCGTTCAAGTAGTATAAAATATCGATCCCATGAGGACTTAATTCCTACTGTTGTTATTAATTATTGAATCTATTTATTTACAGATATCTAATTGAGGGAGAAGAGAATGATTGCTTGATTGATTTGGTTAATTGTAGATTTCCTAAATAAATAAAAAGACAAAAGAAAATATTAAGGAAAATAACAAAAGACACAAAGATCTATGGTTGTGAATCATTCTAATATCTTTTAAAAGATGAAGTGATTATTTTATGTTGGTGTAATAAATCAGTTTACTAACCTGGAACACGAAATTATGCAAAAGCCTCTGTCGATGGTCAGACGCAAATACCCAATTTAACCCAATTGAACCATATGTATATGTCAATCAAATTATCTGGATTCATTAAGTGTTTAAGTTCCAATTATGGCTACCCCGGCCGACGGGTATATGTCTATCTGTAAGGAAATCTACTAAAGGGTTATTGTAACATCCCGAGTTATTTTAGCGTGTTGCGTAAATTTTATTTTCGCGAGTAGGGTTTTGTCCGAATGCGAGGTTAATTGTTATTATAAATGGGAATTTTTTTAAGATAAATTGTAGGAAAATATAGAAATAACTATAAAGGGTTAAAATTGGAATTTAATCAATTAGTATTTATATTTGTATATATATAAACATATCTCTAGATTTTCCACACACATTTAATTAATATAAACAAATGTAGATTTTTTTTTAAGATGCACACACACTTACACGTGTAAAGCACACACACCACACATTTATATAATACACACACGCACCAGAATACCCAGGCAGTTCACAGTTTACGCACACAGCACACACAGAGGGAAAACAGAAGAGAGAAATACAGAAAACAGAACAGAAGAAAAGAGCAGAGAAAGGAGAGAAACAGACGAGAATGAGAGATCTGAGCCGAGAACTGAAAAAAAAAAAGAAGAGAAAGAGTGAGAGAAAAGGAATCAGGTCGAAGGAGAAGAAAGGGCAGAACAGGTGAGGCCGAGAAGGAAGATGGAGAAGGCCAAGAGACCTAAGGGTTGAAAGAGAGGCCGAAAAATAGAGGTGAGAAAGAGAGACAAAGCAGAGAAGAAGAATGATTTTGTAATTTCTACCTATGTTGTGGTTGTATTTGTTGTTTATCTAAAATGCCTAGTTTCATCCAAGTAAGTTTTCCCCTCATCTCCTCATCTTTTATTCTTTCCATTTCTTGAAAATGTGTGGACTGTTCATGCATCCCTAGTTTCGAATTTATGAAGGTCCAAACTTAGGATTAACTCATTTTGGATAACCAAGCTAGTGGAATTGATTATTCGTACTTTTGATGAGGTTATAGCATGGATTTAGTACTAGATTAGTGACTTTTAAAAATTTGAAGATTGGGTCTGTCAGGTCGTGAGTCAAAAGCTGAAAAGGATGATGGATTTTGAGGTTTGGAGGCATCTAGGGTGAAGGCTTTCTTGGATTTGTGACTATAGCATACAATACAGACATTTGTTTGCAAATGGGTACTTGACCGAACCATGAGGATGAAAGGGGTTTGGGTTGCAGTTTGTTAATGACTTAGATATGTGATTGATGCTTGAAATAAAGATTGAAATAATGTGTTTACATATTGAAATGGTAGGTAGTAAGAGGGGTTCGGCCATTGCATAGAGAATGAAAGAGACTTGGTTTGGAGACTTAGGTTGAAAGTAGTCCAGACCTAGTATTTAGTATGAAATTAGAAAGAATTTTGAGATTATTAAGTTGTAAAATGAAGGGAAATTCGCTAGTAATCCTAGGGTTTGGGAATCTGGGGTTTTGGGTATAAGTTTATCAAGTGGTTTAATTAGAACTTTAAGTGTTAAATGAATTGTTGTATCTTTTTGTGAAAATAGATTAATAGAATTTGAAATTAAAACTGTGATAATAATGAGAAAGGTTATGGCAGTGTATGCGTAGGGTATAGATTAATGTGTGTGGTGGTAGTTTGGGTATTATTGGTTTACAATGGTATAAATATGTGTAGGTAATTAACGAATTGATGATAAACAGGTGCTGGTATAAGTACATATGGTTATTAGCTAGGATTGTCGTGGATCCTATTATTGAAAATCAAATAACTTATTTGCCTCAATTTTTGAGGAATCTAATATGAAAATTTGCTTTCTTGACCATTATTGATTTGTATATATTTGCATGATAACTCTCTATAATCTAAAGAGGTGTATGATTTCATTTTCATTTGTTTACAAGAAAATGAATTGCATAAGGATTGTGTCTCTTTAGTTTGAGATGGTTAAGTCATGACAGTTTATATTGTGAGTAAGCATGTATGATATATATGTCAGGTATATTGAGGATAAAATAAACATATGGGACACAGATAGTTAGTAGTGAAAGCACGAAAAAGTAGAAATCATATGTCATTAGTTTATAGGTATGCATGTGAATATTTGGCAGCCTAAAGATAAGCATACAAGAAAGCTTGGCTAGGATAAGTGAAAGCATAAAATGCATATGCATATTTGTGCATTATGATTTACATAAATTGAGTTGAAATTGAGAATGATTTTGAAATCCAAAGTGTTTTAAAGAAAAGTTTTAATGCTTTTAAAAGAGAATGTATTTTCAGAAAATCTTTTGCAGTTTTGAGGATACAAATTATAATTTTATGTTTTCGGGGCATGAGGTAAAAACTCACCCCAATATGTAACTTGAGAAAATTTGGAATTGACGGATACTTTCAAATTGACGGAATAGAGACATGTGCACATGTTGAGGACTGAGGGAACACTCTCAGATCCTCCAGATGGGCTAGGAGGACGGCGAGATGTCACGCCCCTAGACCCCCAGATTATGAGACAGTTGTGGCATGCTTTGGGGACGGCGGGACCAAGGTTTAAAAATACGGTGCGGCGCCTCGAGGCGGCCGGCCATTGAGGCGCGAGGCGGGCCGCCTCGAGGCGGCGAGGCGGGCGCCTCAATACGGAAATCGGGAAAATAATAAAAAATACATTAATTCTTCATAATTCATACTATGTTCAAAAAACTATTGTTAAGTAATCCAAATTACATTACTTTCTTCATAATACATAGTTTGTTCAAAAAATTATTGATAACTAATCCTTAAACAAGCTATCAGTAGTGTCCAGCGGCATGAAGCTTGGGTCAAAATCTCTGTCATCATCAGATGGGTCATCATCGAAAAAACCTCCTTCACTTGTAGTGTCTTCATCCACTAATTGTGGAGCTTTCCCTTTCCCTAACAAATAACATAAAGTCATATTATTTTTAAATTTGATTACATAAGTTGCATTATTTGTACAAGATTAACTTACTTTGGTCTCTGCTCCTTTTTTGTGCAGGTGCTCTACTGCCACTCGGTTGTTCAATGGAAGTATTCTCCTCAAAGCTTTCTCCAGCCACCCACTCATCATCAGAAGGCAACTCATCCTCAATCAAAGGATCATCAACCGATTGAAATGAATATTTTTTCATGTATTTTTGCTTCAATCTCATATTGTACATTATGTATACTAATGAGTTCAATTTCTCGGTGGATAATCTATTTCTCTTCTTTGTATGAATCTACAATTATTTATTCAAATTATCAGAAGAAGTTGAATAAAGTAAGTATTCACAAAACACTAGTTATTATTATATCATACCATATTAAATGTACTCCAGTTGCGTTCACACCCCGATGATGAGCATGTTAGACTTAAAATCTTTATTGCTAAAGACTGCAGTTGAGGAGTTTCATCGCCGTATGCATCCCACCAGTCAGCTATAATAAAAATTATAAAATTTAATAAACACTTATTAAATTCATATAATATCTTATAGTGAATAATAACACAAAATGATAATTCACATACCAGGACTACGACTGAAGACGGTGTGTTTAGCATTACTGATGCCAAATAATCCTTTCTTATTTTTAAAAATGCCCGATTGTACATCTGCAGCATATTGATCATCAGGATTGGGCAATAGTTTGGCCATGCAATGTATAAACCCATGCCTAATCTCTGGATGCTTGGAAGGAGGATTATCTGCATATTGTATATGAGGATTCAACAAATAAGCAGCCGCATGCAATTGGCGGTGCAACTGAGATTCCCACCTATCATCAATTATTTTCCATATCTCCTTGTATGCACCAGTCTCATTTCCCAAATTTTTGCTATCTCCTCTTTTGCCCTATCCATCGCACCATATAAAAATCCCATACAAGGAAATTTTTCTCCATCTGTCATCCTCAACACATTAACTAGAGGTTTGGTTGTTTTCAAAGCATAAGCAACACAACTCCAAAATCTATCACTCAATATTATTTTTGAGACATCTTTCCCTTCTGACTTCTTTGAGAAAGTAACGGCATCCCAATCTTTTGAAGTAAACATTTGTCGCAAGGGTTGCTTCAAACCACACATACTTTCTAATGTTAAGTATGCAGTTGCAAACCTTGTCGGAGCAGGGCGAACTAAATCTTTCTGTGTGAAACTTCTCATTAAAGCCAACATCACTCCATGATTATAAATGAAATTAGTAACCTGTTAAATGACATCAACAATTACGAATTTATGATTTGAACAAAAAATATAATTAAGCAAAATATGTAAGTTACCTTTTTTGCTTTTAACAAAGCATTTTTATGTTGTGGTAGCTTTCCAATATCTTCAAGCATTAAATCAATACAGTGCGCCGCACACGGTGTCCACCACAATCGTTTCCTCTTTTCCATTAAAAGTTCACCCGCTTTCTTATAATTGGATGCATTATCTGTAATCACTTGAATCACAATGTCTTCACCTACTTCTTCGACAACATCATCAAGCATTTTGAACAATAAATTTGCATCCTTCACTACATCACTAACATCCACAGATTTAAGAAAAATAGTCCCAAACGGATTGTTCACAAGGAAGTTTACCAATTGTCTTCCTCTCATATCCTTCCACCCATCTGACATAATGCTCACCCCTGTTTGGCTCCATGTTTTTTTTACTTCATCAACAACTTCTCTTGTATTGTCTAACTCCTTTTTAAGTATGGTTGTTGATAAATCATGTGCTGTCGGTGGTTTTAGTCCACGGCCAAAATTTCCAATTGATCGCACCATTTTCACAAAGGATGGACTATTGGCAACATTAAAAGCAATGCCATTCTCATAAAAAAACCTACCAATATCTTGTATTGTTTGATCACGGAGATCTTGAACACTTCCTTGTGAGGGACGCACCGGATTGTCTGCCAATTCTCCCTCTTCAATATTCACCACAAATCTATCCATTGGCCCTCTAATGGTTCTCTGGGATATAGTGTTTGAACTACCTCCAGAAGTACGGTGTAGGGAGACACCATCATCAATCCGTTCTTCTCGGTAAAGTTGTGCAACCTTTTTTGTATCCTGTTTTTTCTTCATAAACTCATTGATCTCGGATTGCACTTCTGGAGGAACCAGTGTACATGAAGCGACATTACCCTTAATACCCGCAAGATGCTCTTTCATTCTGTATACACCCCCTTTAATTGTCCTATTACAAAAATGATGAATTGAATATACTTATATCCCCCCTTTCCATCTTCCACATTAATTTCATGGCCGTACTTCCAGGCCGGGTCTGTTCGACTCGACATTTCACTGTGAAACAATTACAAACAAATGAAACAGTACAATTAGATGCTTTCACCAATTACATGCTTATATGATAACAATTACGGATTAACAGTGAGCCTGTGAAGTAAATTCGGTTAATCAAATTCAATTTCAATTTTCAATTTCAATCTTCAAATTCTGTGAATCAGTACACACAATCATCAATTTCAATTTTCAATTTCAATTTTCAATCAGTACACACAATCATCAATTTTCAATTTCAATTTCCAAATTTTCTGTGACTTGTTCACAAGGAATTAGGTTGTGCTGTGATGTTGTGAATCAAATTCTGTTAATCAAATTCAATTTCAATTTCAATTTCAATTTTCAAATTATGTGAATCATTACACACAATCATCAACAAGCAAGCCTGAGACGAAATTCTGTGAATCATACCCGAAACTGAAGACGCAAGCCCGTGAACAGAGAACGACGAGAAGCTGAGACTGAGAACGCCGAGAAGCTGAGACTGAGAGACTGAGAACGACGAGATTGGCGGGAAGTTGATCGTCGACACGCCGTGAACAGAGACTGAGAACGACGATACGAAGACTGGCAGAGAAGATGAAGAAGCGAAGGCAACCGAGAAGCTGAAGACTGAGAAGGAAACCGAGAACTGAGAATAAGAAATCGATAGTTTTAGGGTTTTTTTTTTTTAATTATACAGAACCCAAAACGACGACGTTTTGGCACCACCAAAACGTCGTCGTTTTAATGAGAAAAAAAAAATAAAAAAAAAGAGTCAAAGCGTGAGGCGGCCGCCTCATGCCGCCTCATGCGCGCTGTCTGAGCGTGAGGCGGCCGCCTCATGCCGCCTCATGCCGCGTCTGCGTGAGGCGGCATGAGGCGGCCGCCTCACGCGGCCAAAGGCGGAAAATTTCAAATTTCCGTTTTAGGCGGCCGCCTCGGTGCGGCAACTTCGCGAGGCGGTGCGAGGCGGCCCGAGGCGGCCGCCTCGAAACATTTTTTAAAACATTGGGCGGGACGTAGCCCTCAAAGTCATGGTTTGCACTTGGCCTCCAGATCGGCGTACGAAGGGACGGACGATACGTAACGCCTTCATACGTCTAGTTTTTCAGACAGAGACACAAAACTCAGAGAAAGTTTTCAGTTTTCAGATACAGATTTCAGTTTTTAGAAATACAGATTTCAGATAGAGACTTCAGTTTTCAGATGAGCAGAATTTAGAAACAGTTTTCAGAAAACAAACTTCAGAAAAACAGATTTTGTAGAAGTTTCAGAAAAGAATTTTCAGAAAATAGTTTTTAGAAAAAGTTTTCAGAAAATAGTTACAGAAAGAGTTTTCAAGAAAAGTATTTTCTAAGAGCATGACATACTAGAGTAGAGTACAATTTACTAATTACACATATAAATCATATAATCTGGATATCATTTGAAATGCATATACTTGGCTTTAGTACATAATGACATGTTTACATCAATATGTATATATGGTTAATATTGGTGTGTGTGTGGCATGTTTATTTAGAAGTAACATTTTGTAAAATATTAATGTATGATAGCATTATTACATCTATATGTATATGAAGATTGATATTGGCATGAATTGTATGTTTACACAAGAGAAACTTTTTGTGGATGGTAGTTCATGACAAATGATTACATATACATGTATGTATGGTTGATTAAAGTGTAATAGAAAGAATATTTATCAATCCGATTTGATGATATTTCAATGTGATAAAAGGAAGATAGCTATAGTAAATGTCCGAATTAGAATTAGCAGAGGAGTAAGTAGGTAAGTATTAAGATATCAGAGTAACGCAGCGGAAACGTAGTGGGAATTGACACAGTAGATGATACTTGATACAGTAAATAGGAATAGAGAAACTTGATTGTTATGTTAAAAATGTTTAAGAAGTAAACAGTAAACATAATTTAAGGTATGTACGTGTATGATCAGATAAAAGGATCAGTAGCAAGTAATATGTTTGTAAAGAGATAAAAATTATATAGTGACACAGCCTTTGTAAATATTGCATGGACACATAGAAAGCCTAGGGTAATACAAAAATAGAATTCAGACGTTGCATGTGTTTGATGCTCAAGGAATGATCATAGTTACTTACTGAGTCTTATGACTCACATTTCTACAGTGTTTGAGTTTTGCAGGTTTGTGACCTGATTTTTCGACCACAGACACCAAAGCTTGAGAAACCGGATAGCAGCGTTGCAGTCAGCCAGTCACCAGGTCTTGGGAGTATAAGAGTCAAGTTGTTTATGAGTTTATTTGTAAAGTAATTGAGTTGTTTATAAGTTTAGTTGTATAAGTTTAAAGTCTGTAAAAGTTTTTGTTTATACATATTTTTGGGCACGGAGCCCAGTGGTAATATGTCTTGAGTTTATTGATTTGGTGTATATTATTAGTGTCGGACCCAATAGGTTGTTTAGAGGAGCTGGACTTGATCTAGGTTGCTCGTTTTTAGTAGAGGTCATGCCGAAATTTCGTCAAAGGCAGAGGCTTATGAAGTCAGGATTAGCATCTTGGCTTAGGCGGGATGTTACAAAGATGGTATCAGAGAAGAGGTTATAGAGTGTCAGTGACTGCAACTGCTGGCTATTCGACTATCTCAGTAAGTTTTTGTTTTGTTTAGGCCATATCGGTCTTTGCTTGTTGTTTGGTTTCAGTATGCCCAGGTCAGGATTCGATGACGAATCCTATATAAGGAGGGGTGAATGTAACATCCCGAGTTATTTTGGCGTGTTGCGTAAATTTTATTTTCGCGAGTAGGGTTTTGTCCGAATGCGAGGTTAATTGTTATTATAAATGGGAATTTTTTTAAGATAAATTGTAGGAAAATATATAAATAACTAGAAAGGGTTAAAATTAGAATTTAATCAATTAGTATTTATATTTGTATATATATAAACATATCTCTAGATTTTCTACACCCATTTAATTAATATAAACAAATCTAGATTTTTTTTTTAAGATGCACACACACACTTACACGTGTAAAGCACACACACCACACATTTATATAATACACACACGCACCAGAATACCCAGGCAGTTCACAGTTTACGCACACAGCACACACAGAGGGAAAACAGAAGAGAGAAATACAGAAAACAGAACAGAAGAAAAGAGCAGAGAAAGGAGAGAAACAGACCGAGAATGAGAGATCTGAGCCGAGAACTGAAAAAAAAAAAGAAGAGAAAGGTGAGAAAAGGAATCAGGTCGAAGGAGAAGAAAGAGGCAGAACAGGTGAGGCCGAGAAGGAAGATGGAGAAGGCCAAGAGACCTAAGGGTTGAAAGAGAGGCCGAAAAATAGAGGTGAGAAAGAGAGACAAAGCAGAGAAGAAGAATGATTTTGTAATTTCTACCTATGTTGTGGTTGTATTTGTTGTTTATCTAAAATGCCTAGTTTCATCCAAGTAAGTTTTCCCCTCATCTCCTCATCTTTTATTCTTTCCATTTCTTGAAAAATGTGGACTGGTTCATGCATCCCTAGTTTCGAATTTATGAAGGTCCAAACTTAGGATTAACTCATTTTGGATAACCAAGCCAGTGGAGTGGATTATTCGTACTTTTGATGATGTTATAGCATGGATTTAGTACTAGATTAGTGACTTTTTAAAATTTGAAGATTGGGTCTGTCAGGCCGTGAGTCAAAAGCTGAAAAGGATGATGGATTTTGAGGTTTGGAGGCATCTAGGGTGAAGGCTTTCTTGGATTTGTGACTATAGCATACAATACAGACATTTGTTTGCAAATGGGTACTTGACTGAACCATGAGGATTGAAGGGGTTTGGGTTGCAGTTTGTTAATGACTTAGATATGTGATTGATGCTTGAAATGAAGATTCAAATAACTTGTTTACATATTGAAATGGTAGGCAGTAAGAGGGGTTCGGCCATTGCATAGAGAATGAAAGAGACTTGGTTTGGAGACTTAGGTTGAAAGTAGTCCAGACCTAGTATTTAGTATGAAATTAGAAAGAATTTTTGAGATTATTGAGTTGTAAAATGAAGGGAAATTCGCTAGTAATCCTAGGGTTTGGGAATTCTGGGTTTTGGGTATAAGTTTATCAAGTGGTTTAATTGGAACTTTAAGTGTGAAATGAATTGTTGTATCTTTTTGTGAAAATAGAATTTGAAATTAAAACTTTGATAATAATGAGAAAGGTTATGGCAGTGTATGCGTAGGGTATAGATTAATGTGTGTGGTGGTAGTTTGGGTATTATTGGTTTACAATGGTATAAATATGTGTAGGTAATTAACGAATTGATGATAAACATGTGCTGGTATAAGTACATATGGTTACTAGCTAGGATCGTCGTGGATCCTATTATTGAAAATCAAATAACTTATTTGCCTCAATTTTTGAAGAATCTAATATGAAAATTTACTTTCTTTGACCATTATTGATTTGTATATATTTGCATGATAACTCTCTATAATCTAAAGAGATGTATGATTTCTTTTTCATTTGTTTAAAAGAAAATGAATTGCATAAGGATTGTGTCTCTTTAGTTTGAGATGGTTAAGTCATGACAGTTTATATTGTGAGTAAGCATGTATGATATATATGTCAGGTATATTGAGGATAAAATAAACATATGGGACACAAGATAGTTAGTAGTGAAAGCACGAAAAAGTAGAAATCATATGTCATTAGTTTATAGGTATGTATGTGAATATTTGGCAGCCTAAAGATAAGCATACAAGAAAGCTTGGCTAGGATAAGTGAAAGCATAAAATGCATATGCATATTTGTGCATTATGATTTACATAAATTGAGTTGAAATTGAGAATGATTTTGAAATCCAAAGTGTTTTAAAGAAAAGTTTTAAATGCTTTTAAAAGAGAATGTATTTTCAGAAAATCTTTTGCAGTTTTGAGATACAAATTATAGTTTTATGTTTTCGGGACATGAGGTAAAAACTCACCCCAGTATGTAACTTGAGAAAATTTGGAATTGACGGATACTTTCAAATTGACGGAATAGAGACATGTGCACATGTTGAGGACTGAGGGGACACTCTCAGATCCTCTAGATGGGCTAGGAGGACGGCGAGATATCATGCCCCTAGACCCCCAGATTATGAGACAGTTGTGGCATGCTTTGGGGACGGTGGGACGTAGCGCCCCAAAGTCATGGTTTTGCACTTCTGCCTCCAGATCGGCGTACCAGGGGACGGACGATACGTAACGCCCTCATACGTCCAGTTTTTCAGACAGAGACACAGAACTCAGAGAAAGTTTTCAGTTTTCAGATATAGATTTCAGTTTTTAGAAATACAGATTTCAGATAGAGACTTCAGTTTTCAGAAAACAGTTTTCAGATGAGCAGAATTTAGAAACAGTTTTCAGAAAACAAACTTCAGAAAAACAGATTTTGTAGAAGTTTCAGAAAATAATTTTCAGAAAATAGTTTTTTAGAAAAAGTTTTCAGAAAACAGTTACAGAAAGAGTTTTCAAGAAAGTATTTTCTAAGAGCATGGCATACTAGAGTAGAGTACAATTTACTAATTACACATATAAATCATATAATCTGGATATCATTCGAAATGCATATACTTGGCATTCGTACATAATGACATGTTTACATCAATATGTATATATGGTTAATATTGGTGTGTGTGTGGCATGTTTATTTAGAAGTAACATTTTGTAAAATATTAATGTATGATAGCATTATTACATCTATATGTATATGAAGATTGATATTGGCATGAATTGTATGTTTACACAAGAGAAACTTTTTGTGGATGGTAGTTCATGACAAATGATTACATATACATGTATGTATGGTTGATTAAAGTGTAATAGAAAGAATAATTTATCAATCCGATTTGATGATATTTCAATGTGATAAAAGGAAGATAGCTATAGTAAATGTCCGAATTAGAATTAGCAGAGGAGTAAGTAGGTAAATATTAAGATATCAGAGTAACGCAGCGGAAACGTAGTGGGAATTGACACAGTAGATGATACTTGATACAGTAAATAGGAATAGAGAAACTTAATTTTTATGTTAAAAATGTTTAAGAAGTAAACAGTAAACATAATTTAAGGTATGTACGTGTATGATCAGATAAAAGGATCAGTAGCAAGTAATATGTTTGTAAAGAGATAAAAATTATATAGTGACACAGCCTTTGTAAATATTGCATGGACACATAGAAAGTCTAGGGTAATACAAAAATAGAATTCAGACGCTGCATGTGTTTGATGCTCAAGGAATGAGCATAGTTACTTACTGAGTCTTATGACTCACATTTCTACAGTGTTTGAGTTTTGCAGGTTGGTGACCTGATTGGTCGACCACAGACACCAAAGCTTGAGAAGCCGGATAGCAGCGTTGCAGTCAGCCAGTCACCAGGTCTTGGGAGTATAAGAGTCAAGTTGTTTATGAGTTTATTTGCAAAGTAATTGAGTTGTTTATAAGTTTAGTTGTATAAGTTTAAAGTCTGTAAAAGTTTTTGTTTATACGTATTTTTGGGCACGGAGCCCAGTGGTAATATGTCTTGAGTTTATTGATTTGGTGTATATTATTAGTGTCGGGCCTAATAGGTTGTTTAGAGGAGCTGGACCTGATGCAGGTTGCTCGTTTTTAGGAGAGGTCATGCCGAAATTTCGTCAAAGTCATAGGCTTATGAAGTCAGGATTAGCATGTCTCCTGCCGGTAGCATCCTGGCTTAGGCGGGATGTTACATTTATCTATCCTCAAGGAAGATCGTGGGCTATTAAGTCTAAGGCTGTAATCTAAAATCCCTATGTTTAGTTAATTTTAGATTTACCACATCCATCTTATTGGTGATCTGACAACAAGAAGCATTAAGCTTAAGACTTAATACGTAAACCTTTAAATTACCCAAACTATAAAATAACCTATTATAAACCGGTGATATTAGAATTCATCACAACCCCATATAACTAACACATAACTAGGGCTAGTAAAAATTTAAAAATAAAAGACATAAAGTAAAAATGCTGAAAAGTAAAAGATATAAAGTAAAAGTTGAAAAGTAAAATAAAATGCTAAGGTAAAAGGATCAACTTTTAGTATTTACTATTTAGATATCCCCTTAATATAATAAATTAACTTGTGATTATTTTACCAACCAGCCATATAGAAGGTAACCTGATTAAGTCAAATTAAGTCCAACCAGTCATAAAGGCGGAACCAAAATAAACCTGCCATATAGGCAGTAAGAAAATTTAATTACCAACCGACCAATTTGGCGGTATTCTTTTTAAGTCAATATTTTAAATAATGAATATATTATTTTTAAGGTAGATTAATATAAATAGTAACAGTAAAAGAATTACCTTTCACCCTAGCTGGGGAAGTTACCTCCTCATGGTCAATAGTAAAAATGTAAAAAGTAAGAAAGTAAATTATTGTGCGTAAAAGTAAATTGCGGAAAGTAAAAACTGAAAAGTAAAGAAAAGAAAGTGTGAAAGCGGAAATTAATTACTAAAAGCTGTAAATAAACAAACAAGATACAATCTTCTTAGTATTATTAAGGAATTCCTTAGAAGAAAATATGAATTTATAAATGAAATGGCTTGGTATTTATAGGTAAAATTTTGCCTCCATCAAATCATCCACCAAATCCATTATTAATTGCTCCACTAATTACTAATCATGTTTAGTGGTGATTTGATAATTTTTATTATTTATTTATTAATTTATTTTTTGCTTTGAAAAAGATTGAAAATGACTTTTATAATTACACACAACACACTTCTGGATGGTTCATCAATTTCAGGCATGAAATCTTCTGAATTTGAAATTATTTTGTCTTTAAAGGTTGTAGATCTCTGAGTCTTCTTTAATCCGGAACTTGAATCAGCTCAAGCCAATATCGGAGTAAAAAGTTATGCCCAAATTACAACAGATGCGCAAAATTGGAATTTACAAAATTGTACTTCGTTGAAACGCCATTTCAAGTTTCCAATCTCCAAAATTAATATGTCAAGTCCAATTTTTTCCCTTATTTGACCCAAATTTCATCCTAAATGATTTCATTGTGTCCCAATATTATTTTATCTGTAAAATAAACTAAAACACTTCAAAACGTTCATCAAACCCGAGAAACTAAACAAAATATTAAGTAAAAGGGGCGGTAAATATTGATATATTTTCCACTCATCAAAAACAAAGACCAAGTAAGCTCTTAGAAAAATAAAGCAAGGATGAAAAGAATACTAAGAAAGATTTAGAGAAATGGAATGGCAAATGTACAATAATGATGGAAAAGAATACATTAAAGGTTACAATAAGAAATAACAAAGAAATTTTTTGATAGAGTAATTGCGTAAGGTACCCAGCCCTAGCTTAAGGTGACCAAACCACTACGGGTTTGGGATGGTTTAGCCGCGGATATGGGTGGTTTGGTAGATTTGTATTATAGTACGGGGATGACGAAATAGGTTAATGCAAAGCAGTCATTGAAGAAGAAAAGCTTAAAGACTGCTGAGGGTTGTAAAGGAAATATAGGGAGTTGATAATCGAGTAATGAGAAATAATGTTAAGGTCAAGTTGGACAAATGGAATAGAGAAATATGAAGTAAAGGTATGAGATATTAGAATCTTCGGTGAGAGCCAAAGTGTTAGTTATTAAGAATTTGCTCAAGTTAAGGAATTATGGGGCATAAGTGAAGGTCTATAAGAAAGAAATCTTAGAGATAAGGAGTATGAGGTACAACGAAAGAACAGAAGGACAATAGTCAAAAGTAATCAGCAGAAGTATTACAGAACGAGGACTTAGGAAAAGGAAAAGAGGAAAATCAAGTAGCCATTAGAGGTTAGAGACAAGAAGATAAAGTTTAGTAGCATCTTTGGATATTCGCAAAGTTAAGGAGACCATGAGTTAGACACCGGAGAGGATTTGAGGACGAATCCTATTTAAGGGGGAGAATTTATAACTACCGGTAGTTTTTACTACTACATATGGCGATATTATTACGTACGAAATGAAGGCATGTGAAATAAATTACGATAATATTCAAATACAATCATGAGAAGACATTGGGAACGATCGATAAATTTCTTGAAGTCCCGGGAAAAGACTGTACTGTATTCCTTTTGGACCGCCCATAGTATTTTGGGCGTAACGTTTTCATATGATCTCCACTGAGATTGAGAAGGGAAAAGAAAGAAAAGAGGAGGGAAAATGGAAGCAACCATGGAGGGTGCAGAAATCAAGAGAAAGAGAGGTAAGAAATTTGACCCAAATTTTGAGATATTGATTTTTGGTGATTCTAGTGATGTGGTAATGTTAGTAACATGTCTTGGGTTTTAAATGATGAGAATATAAACTTTGTAATGATTATTGTGTGACTTGATATGTGAATCCAAGGTTATTAAGTTTTGGGTTTAAATATCTTATGAATTATATGTATAGGTTAAAATTGATTCTTGATTAATGGAAGATTAAAGTATGTTTAATGGAGTGTTGAATGATGTATGAGATATTGGTTTGTAGCTTGGAGGTGTTAGAATGGAGTAAAGATGGAAGATTTGAGAGTGGGATGAGATTGGAGAAGAAAACCAGTAACCTGGTTTTCTAGGTGACGTCGCGACACGGCCCGTGCCTCGCGACGCGCAGAAGAAAAATTTGAGTGACGTTTCTAGTTCGCGTGCGTCGCGACGCGAGCATTAAGACATGGCCTAAACAGTTTTAAACCCCCAATTCTATTCTAACGCGTTAGAGACCGCTCTTGGGGTCTCGTATCAGTTCATATATATATATATCTTACATCAAGATATGAATGTGGGAAGCCTTGTACATAAAATATAGTGACGTATCGTTAGATCTTTTTCACTTTATATATATATATATACTAACCAAGTTCTCGACCATAGATTATCCGCAGGAATCATACTTTCCTACGACGAAGGATCTAAACCAGCCAAAATCCAAATCATTGAGTGGACCTCTTTCCTTATCTGGTTTCACTTATTAAAGTTTTAAGTTTTAAGTTTTAAGTTTGACATCATACTTATTTTATGCCTTAGGGCGATACATTTATTTATGTATTGAGTTTAAGCTTTATATCATGTTTTAGTTGTAGTTTAACAGAAAAGTTTTAAAACAATGTTTATAGATTTCAATTTTTACATATGATTTTCATGTTTTCGGGGCATGAGGTAAAACCTCACCCCAGTATGTAACTATTACAGAGATACAGCTGGAATTGACAGATACAGAGGACATGTGCACATGTGAAGGACTGAGGGGATGCTCTTAGATCATCGAAGCAGGCTAGGGGGATGGCGATACGTATCACCCCTAGTACCTAATTTTTAAGCTTGGGTGGTAGCATAGATCCGCACCCCCAGCTCCAGTTTGTGGCTTGGGGGACGGTGATACGTAATGCCCCAAGACCACAAGTTTCTAATACAGTAGTGGCATGCTTTGGGGATGGCGATACGTAACGTCACAAAGTCATGGATTTGCACTGCTAGCTCCAGTTAGGCGTATAAGGGTCGGTGATACGTAACGCTCTTATACGTCTAGGTTTTCAGACATAAAGCAGTTCATAGAGAACATATTTTCAGTAAATAGTTTTCAGAAAACTAGATTTTCAGAAATAGTTTTCAAAAAAAAAAAAAACAAGAGTTTCAAAGACAATTTTCAGAAAGATGAAGTTTCAGAAACAAAGATTTCATATAAAGATATTTTGAAAATATGGTTTTGAAGTTAAAAGATTTTTACATCAGTTTTCAGTTATTGTCCACTCACTTAGATCGTACAACGATCTAACCCCCCACTCCCAGTATTTATTTTGCAAGAATTCCTGAAGGACGAGCTTGGAAGGACAGATACTAATGCAGTCACCAGGGATGGAGTCTTGGGTTTCTAATTAGTCACAAGGATCAATTCAAGCAATGAAATCATATATATGAATACTCGTAAAAGTATGGCGGAATCATAATTACAACGATCGGCTTTTGCGACGCGAGGAACAACAAAATCTTCAAGCTTTTTCCCTCCAAAGTTCTCAGCATTCTTCATTTTTGGGCTCCAAATTCGGCCCTTCAAGCTCCAAGCTTGATGTTGTGATTCCATACACACGGGTGGGTTTCTCTATCACCATCATACTACTCCTAAAGCGTGCTAGCACTCTGGAAATTTTTCCGCAAAATTTCCCTTAGCTTCTCCTTCATTCTCGGCAAAACCAGAAAAATAGAAGAAGAAATGGCCCAATGACGTGAGAGGGAAGAATAAAAGAGGAGAGAGTCTGTGTTAAGTGTTGGTTGTTAGAGTTGTGTATCTAATACACAAATTCAAAAAGTCAAATACCAAAAAATCAAATAAATGGTAAATGGAATTTAAGCCTACAACCACTTCCATCAATCACTAATGACAAGTTGTCAAATCACTCAAAGTGACTAGCCATCACATCAATCAAAGTGACTAATGATTTGACGCTTGATGTGACTTGTGGACCGCACTTTAATTCGCAATGCGAGTGCGTCAGCAAACACTCCCGGGCTCGAGTTCGCTAATTCCAAATTAACGAATTTTCCGTTGCGACGTAATTAAATAATTATGCCTAGCAAAATTATTATTCACGTCGCTAACGAATTAATTCTAAATTACCTCGGTCGCCCGAATTAAAATCTAATTTCAATTTCGCGTCGAAATCCAATTTCTTATAATATATCGAATATATTATTTTATCGATTAATTCCAAATTAATCGTTCTCTCTCTTTTATTAATATTTTATCCCAGATAAAATATCTCCGCAATTAATCCCAGATTAATTTTCTCTCTCATCTAATTAATCCCAGATTAATAAAGTGTGAGTCATACGTCATCGGTGAATCTTCGAGAAGCGACCCATGAGATCCCCGGATATGTTGGCAGTAAATCCGGTCGTCAGACTATCCGAACACGTACGTACCTAGTACTACGTTTTTACCGATTTACAAGACAAGGTTGGCTTCTAGCAAAGCGTCATGCCTACTCAATTCTCTAGAAATATCCTTACATGAATAAATGATCTATATCAGGCGTAGTATATGTAGTATTGCATATTTCAATCCAGTATCAGATGTCACGTGCAAGGCCTGGGGCTGGAATTGTGTCTGCCCCGTACGAAGCACATATCGGATCTCTTGTAACTAGTTTCTATAATCGGATAACCATGACCTAGTCATATTATCCCGATAACTATATTATATAAGAGAACCAGTTCCGTATCCTATGTGATCATCATCTCCACTATGACTGGAGTGATACTTCCATCTCGACATCACACCCAATACACTACGATTCTCAATATACCTAGAAGAGGCGTACACAGAACCTGTTAAAGCCATGGACGACCAAAACCAAATAATATTGATTGTCGCAAGTATTAGCGGTGCAAGTCTCAGGTTAAGACCAAATACACCTACCCTGATTCGTACTTCCATAGACACATAGTCATACTACCAATGGAATTCTGAAGGGTCTATCCAGAGCGAAGCTGTTTTCGTACCATCGTTAAACACAACCTCCTATTACACTTGCATGAGTATCATGTACCCAAATATATGAGAACTATGTCGTTATGCTCCCACAATGCGCACAAGTGTAATACTAGTCTATTCCGCATTATTGATGTCCAGTCTCGATAATACTACGACTAGGGATATTTAATGATTAAATCTTCGTGGATTGATAATGTCTCATATCATCTCAATCCGGAACTAATCATATGGACCTTTTATCATTTATACATCTTGGTAATCTAATTACAAATGATAAAAGAGCAATTTCCTATGTCACGTAATTAATTTGTACAACAACACCATAATATGTACAAATAGTGATGCTATGAGCCATAATCGTCCAACAATCTCCCACTTGGCCTATAGCCAATCACTCAAGTGTCCTACACCCGAACTATGTACGGTTCGCTCAAACTTCTACTGAGGAAATGTGCTTTCGTCAGCGGATTTGCAAGATTATCATCTGATGCGATTTATTCGATCATCATATCGCCACGATGTATTATCCGAACGAATCAGATGAATATTGAAGTATATAACTGGATCGTTGATGAGACCATTAATTCTTTAGCCTGCGCTAAAGCCTAGCTCAGCTGCTAACAGAACTATATCTAATCTAATTAGATTTATTATCGACCCAATTAGATTTATTATCGACCCAAAAGGCTTCTATTGCTGCCTCAACTGCAACAATAATCCACTTTTTTTGTTTATTCGGTAACAGTATCTTACTTGGAAGATTTCCAGCTCAATGTTCAGTTATTCAAACTTTATAGTACCGTTGTTACGACTTATAGTCGTTATTATCGGTTAGGAAACTTGCAGCGGTGAACCCAGTCACTTTAAGTTCTCCTTCTCCATAGTATAAAAAAACATTCTTAGTTCATCTAAGATACTAAAGGATGTTCTTAACATCAATCGAGTGACTATCACTTGGATTTGCCTGATTGTGACTCCATATGCTCAAAGCGTATGAGACACCAGGTCGCGTTCATTTATTTCAATATATGAGTTCTCGGAGAGTGCTAACAACCTTTATATCTATCATAGTAGATCTTTATTCCTAGAATAAAGGTTGTTTATCCCAAGAATTCTACGGAGAATTTTCATGAAAGTCAAGCTTTCACCGACTGTAATATGGGAATATCATTTCCAAGAAATGACATGTCATCATTATTTAGGACATTCATTGTCAGTGCGCTCCCACTAACCTCCTTATATACACAAGAATCATTTTCGTTTTGAATTAAATCATATACCATTATGATTACATCAAAACGATAGTTCTAAGAACCCAATGCTTGCTTCAATCCATACATGGATCGAATAACCTGCAAACCTTGTTTGCTAGTTATGGTACGAAAAAACCATCAGGATGTTGTAAACATCCTCCAAAAAGTTTCCTTTAAGGAAAACAGTTTTGACGTTCAGCTGTCATATTTCATAAATGAAACATGCAACATCAACAAGCATTATCCAAATGGATTTACCAAAGGCAACATGTAAAAGGTTTCGTCGTAATCGACACAATGTTGATAACGTTACCTTTTCGTTGCAAGCCTAGCTTTGTACGTTGGTATGTTGCCATCCACGTATGTCTTCCTTGAAGACTTATATAGTTTCAATAGGCACAATGTCTTTCGGTACAACAACTAGTGTCTAAACATAGTTGGTATACATGGAATCCATTTCGGATATCATGGCACTTTTCCATAATAGGGAGTCGATATCTTGTATCACTTCCTCATACATAGTCAGTTCGTATTCCTCAATAAGATTGACATCTTTATGAGGTGAGATCAGAAACTCAAACCCCAGGTTGTTTCTGACTCTCTCCGAATTACGTGGTTCTTGTGTATTTGATGATTATGGTATAGTTTCATCCTTGATGAACTATTTATGTTCCATTAAGGACTCGGTGCCTGGAACAATATTACTCCGATTTTCATCGAGTTTTACTTTCCTCCCACTTACCACTGCATATAGGTATTCCTCTTAGGAAAACCGCATGGAGAGCAACAATTACATTGTTCTCTTGTGAGTTGTATAAGTACTATACTTTGGTTTCCCTAGGATAACCTACAATTTAGGCACTTATCCGATTTGGGTTCTAGTTTGGTATCATCCAAACATATGCATAGCATTCCCAAATCTTCAGGAATGAGAAAACTCGATTTCTTTCCCGTTCATATCTAATATAAAGTCTGTCAAATAGATTTTATGGAACCTTATTCAAAATAAGTTCTGCACTGTTTATGCATATCCATTGAAGGAAATGGTAGCTCAGAGCGACTCATGATTAACCTTATCATGTCCAACAAAATTCGATTTCTCCGTTCAGACACACCGTCAAACTGACGTGTTCTGGGAAGAGTCCTCATTAAAAGAATACTATACTCTTTCAAGTATATGAGAAACTTATTGCTTAAGTATTTTCATCATGGTCTAATCATGATGTTTTAATAGTTTAGCCGATATGTTTGTCTACTTCGTGTCGAAACTCTTTGATTTCATCAAAAGTTTCCGATTCGTGTTTCAAAAAGAAACACATAACCATAACACGATGCCACATCCATAAAGGTCAAGAAACATTCATATCCACCTCTAGCCTAGCTAGATATGGGCCCACTTACGTCGCTATGAACGAGGGCTAACAGATCGGTGGCACTTGCACTTTTACGAAGTAAAGGTGTTTTAGGCATTTTGCCCAATAAACTAGATTCGTAGACTTTATTTGAATAGAATCAAATCCATCCTAGTATCCACTCTTCGAAAGTGTAGATATACGAGTCTTCTTTAATAGTGTCCCAGACAACAATGCCACTTGTAAGTCTCAACTGATTAAATCAGTTTGAGCTATTTGTTTGTCATGTTTTACGTTCGAGATTTGTTTATATTCAAAATATAAATGCTGTTATTCACATCTAATGTGCTTATCTCAATATCATCTTTATAAAATAAAACACTTTAGTGTTCTAGAATAAAAAGGTATACCCGCAATGGGTTAAACCCTGATATGGAGATAATGTTTCGAGTGAAACTAGTTACATTGTAACCGTTTCCTAATTTAAGTACACACCCGAAGGGTAGTTCCTAAACTTAGGTATCTACGATTAAAACATCAACTTTCTTCCCGTTTCCGATTCGCAGATAAATCCCAACTGAAGTCAGTATCCTGTTGATCAGCAGATTTTGCACACCAGTACATATTTATGTACCACATCCAGTATCTAAAATCCAATTTTAATACTAGCAACGAACATATTTATGACAAACATATTTGAAGTCAGAGCCTTGCCTTTCTTCAATTCCTTCATGTCTGCCTTGTCCATACGGAAGTCACGCTTCCAGTGACCCCGTTTGCCACAGTTTAGTCAGACATTCTGGGATGTGTCATTTGTCTTCCCAGAAGACTATAATGACTTTGCCTTTGCCCCTTTTCACACTCCAGAAGCCTTCGGCCAAGCCTTGGCCTTCTAGAATGTTGAAATAAGATACGCCTCGCTTCTTGCCTTATTGCAAACTTTGGCTTTGTCTCCTTGAGTATAGCCATAAACTCTCCAAAAGTTTATTATTGCAATTTAGTACTTCTAAGATCTAAGGATAGATCTATGAAGAAATTTAAGGATCTAATCCTTAGTTCTGATTAAGAAATTTAAGGAGTTTATTTGGCAAGCATAATGGATTAAGCACTAAAGTTATCACCACATGAATCTTCCAAAGATCATGTTCCATTATTTTCTTAACTCCAGGCTTAGGCCCGAGATGTTATTCTATCAAATAGATTAACTTCTCAGTTTTCAGGACTATCCTGAGGTTTTATTCCCAATTTGAAAATTAAAGTCGGTTAAATACATTTTCACCGAGGATTATGTTTTAAACACCAATCTTTCAATTATCTTGATTCTAATAGTCCAACTATTTAATCAACGATTTCAGTTACTATTTATTATAATGATTACTATAGTCTAACTATATAATCAACTATAATTTAATAGGTTAAATTCAATTCTATTGATTACTATAATCTAATTATAAAATCAACTATTAATTGAAATAGTTTGAATACAGTCCAACTGTTTTATTAAAACAACTTTAAATATTAGTCCAGCTAATATATTAATTTATATTGCGAAAAATTTGAATGAGCGCGTATTGGTAAATAACTAAATGAATATTGAAAATTTAATACTTACCTCCCACTATTTTTCGGTGAGCCTCTAACCCTCTATTGAGTACTCGGGAAACCTTATTTCCTACTGGGATAGGATCCCGTTAAATAACACTCAATCTTGACTTTGGCCAACAAATGTATGATAATTAACTAGGTAGATCTCTAAGATCAATTGGATCCCATCCAATTCCTAGATCCAGTAGGTGGACATCCAAGTCCGAAACATATATCTTATATATGTCACTATATCCAATATATTGCCTAACCTTTTTCCTCTGAATCAACTAAGCCTTGGCTTTGGCACAACAAACTTAGTGATCCCAGTTAAGTGGAACCCATTGACCTTGGAAAGCTTCGTAATCAATGTCGATGGACAAGAAGTGATCTTGACTTTGGCCAACAAATCACAACTTGGACAAGACACCGATATGGAACAAAGCCTTCATGATTCAAACACATTCGCGATGGACAAAGGTCTTGACTTTGGCCAACAAACTAGTGCCAGCCTTGATCTTGAGTAAGAATCACTCAATGGAAGGAAAAACGCTTAATATTTGTTAAGGGTTTTTTCGCGTAATTGGCAACCAATTAATTATCTTTGTTAAGGTCTCATCATCATACACCCTTAAACATGCATTCTAAATACATAATAAGGCGCATATAAATAAAGTAATAATGATATGCGGATGGATATTTAAACACATTGTTCCTAGAACAAATCTCTCCATTCCTCTCTCACTCTAGGACAAGTATTACTTCTACCCGATTACATAACACTTCTAAAGAAACCGCATGTACATTGAGGGGAATAGGTGAGAGTAGAAATACACAGAGTCAAGAGGTAATAGGCTGGACACACATGTCCAATTAATAAATTCTAAATTTATTACAACAAATTTTGAAATTGCCCCACCCATCTAATATCCATCCGATATACATTATTCATACATCGCATCCATGTATTCACACAAGCATGTTATCAATCAATCTAATCCAATTAATTAATCTGAATATTAATGACCATCAATGTTCAAACAACGATTTGATTTTGTAAGAGTCAAACTCGTTTTGCGAATAAGTACTCAAAGTACGAATTCTTGAATTAAATTAAACTACAACATTAAATCCAATTTAATTTGCATTTAATACTAATTCCTTTATTTAATTCCAAATTAATAATTACACTTTTTAATGTACCTTTACGACTTATATTCTAAATCTAACCGTTACGGGTCTCAAAGCCCGATTAACATCCAATGTCAATTTAATTTAAAGTCCAATGGGCTTTTAATTAATTTCTTAAGGCATGGACTTTTGGTCAATATGGGTCAAACCCAAATACCAAAGCCCATTTAAGGAATCACCCTTATTTGCCAAGAAACCAATTTAGGCCCATTAGGCCCAATTAAAGTTAAAGGTCCGGGTTAAAATGATGAAAATGGAAAGTTTTAGGGTCTTATGATAATTTACTGAAATAATGATTTCCGGGTTAAAAATTTCTGTTTCTTAAGTACTGGGTGATTAAAATAAATAAGTTTATTTTAACTACCCAAGAAAAATTAAAGAATTGGGAAATTTGATTTTCCTCCATTCCGCTGCATAACCCGAGTATTTTGCCCAAAACCCTAATATAATAACTTGAGATATATATATATATATATATATATATATATATATATATATATATATATATATAAATTTATACACATATATAGTTATAATTATACCAATATATATTAAGGATGGTAAAAAAGCCTTGGTCCGGTCCGGTCCGGCCTAGGAGTAAGAAATTCGGGACCGGGCCCATGACATAGAGTCCCGCCTCGGGCTCCGACTCGATTATATACGAAATTATAATATATATATATAATAAATTAAAATATATTTAATTTTTTATTAATAAAAAATCGGGCTGGATAAAGCTCGGCCCGACAGATGCTTGGGCCTGGCTTTTCCCGGCTTGGGCCAAAAATAATTACCGGGCTTGGTCCGGTCTTATCAAAGCTTGGGCCCGGCCGATTGCCACTTTTAATATATATATATATATATACACACACACACACACACACACATACATACACTTTCACTGCAACCATCAATCAACAAAATAATTATTTTAAGAGAATCATCATGCGTTGTACTTACCTCAATCCATGTAAAAGTTCTTAATATGACTATATCATCGTTAAGAATCTGAAAAATATAAAATTACGATAAGGTCCCTCAACCTTTCCAAAACTATGATTTTTACCCCTAAACTTTCTAAATTTCCATTTTTTCCCCAAAACATTCCTATTATGTTCATATAGTCCTAAGAATCTCAAATATTTCCTATTAATCCCTGAAAACTAAAATTTACAGATTAACCCTCTTAACCATGCAAATATACAATTAAGTAAAACTTCCAAATTCATTTTACACCCCAAAAAAAGTGACAATCACGTACCAATGATCTCAGTGATGGTGGTGGTGAGGGGTGAAGCACAATGATTACTGATGATCGGTTAAACAATTATAACTACCATTTTTGGCTCATTTCTCAACAATCGAAAGTCTGATTTGGGCAAACGAAGTGTTCGACTTGTGTATCTCGATGAGGGGAAGATTCTAATTCGAGAGGTATCGTACACGCACGGCGGCACGTCACGACGGCAGCAAGGCGGTTCGTGGGGTGCTTGAGGACTCGTAGGGGGGTAATCTCGATGGAGGTCTGGTGGCGTTGGATTCGTCTTGTTGAGGGGATTCTCCAGATGTGGTCAGTTTCCGAAAATAAAGATCGAAGACATCAAAAAGCTTTTTATCTCTCTGTCCATACACTTTCTCTCTCTAACATATATTCTTCTCTCAAATGCTATCAGTTTCTCTCTCTAGAACTCCATGAAATCTCTCTCAAAACTCTCTGGAATATCTTCAACACACTCCTCACCCTCTTCTCTAAACTCACTACTCAAACACTTTTTGCATGGCCATGAGAAACACTACACCCATATCCATTTCATGAAAAACTTATAACTTACTCTATCTTCAATAGTTAATGCCTCAAGTATATGCTAATGTTATGATTTTGATAGAAGAAGTTAGGTGATGATATGAGTAGTGGTTAGGGGGTTGAGCTTCACAAATGACCTTTATGAGCTATACAAATCGAGGTCATCATATATGTTTAAAAATCCCTCTGTCATAGGCTATCTGAGTTGTGCTTAGGAAACATATAATACTTCGTCAAGTTTCCAAGACACACATCTCATGTCGACATGTCCATAATTCTTTACAACTGATGCGATCCACCATAGGTGATCGGCTTTGGCCGAATTCTTTAAGAATCGTGACTTACTCACATGGATATCTACACCCCTTATGATACACATATGGGCCGACCGATCCTATCTTGCTTCGTACTTTATTACTGAGTGATCAGTCCATACCCAACGAACATCTAAAGGCCAGACCATGAAAGGTTTCTGACATACATTGCATCAAAGTGTGTAGGATCTCACACAAAATCAATGTTATCCTATAGTCAAAGGATTACATATGCTACTCGACTTGAGAGATTCCTATTGACGGTGGTGTGTACTTCAAACTATTAGGAATCACATGTGAGTCATTCAATATTCTATCTAACTAATACCCACACGTTTATACGAGTTTCCAAAACTCATGGTACATCGGGTTGAACCATTGGAACTCCAATTCCAATATACGACATGTGCTAGTCTTCTAGGTTATAGGAATTCGACCGTATTCCAAAACCAACGGCTATGAATATTTATTTTAAGAATAATTTATAACAGTAATACTTATCTCAATATCTCACCTAGTGTCCAATGTTACCAAAAAGCTATTCTAAGGTTTATATCATACTTAGCATATCTATACATCAATTTAATATGCATAATGACAATACCATTAATAAGGTATGAAATGAAAATGTAGTTACTTTATTAATAATTAATAAAATATACAATTTGGATTGACACTCAAAGTACCATCTCCAGCAACATGTATAGGGACCTTTCCGTCATCTCCTAATTAATGTGTATTTGTATTTAATATATGATTTTATTAAATACACATTAATTAATTTTCAAATAAGATATTTGACATATATCATAAATATATGTATTTTGATTATTTAGTGTAAATATAATACATATATCTAGATATTTATATTTAAGTAATTATTAGATTATTTAATTGTTAAATAATTAAAATAGTTAAAATATAATTATCTAAAGTGATATTTATGCTTAGAAATGATTAAAGTGTAAAAGTTTGACTTATTTACATTTAAGAAAAAAATGTCAGAATGGAATTTTACTTCTTTAATTTTATTAAAATGTTAGCGACTCAATCGCGTAATGGATTTTGATGACGTCAACACTTGAAGTCTTCGACACACTTAGAGAGATATTACAAAAAGATGTTGAAGCACGTTGGTGGTGAAGAGCGAGAATGTGAAGACTAGCGGCAAAACGAAGACAATCTTGCTTAGTCTTAGCTTAGAGTATTAAAATGTAATGTGAGTTATTTATCTAACTATCTAAGCTCATAGGACACATGCACATTCATATAGATGCATTAAGGTCATGTGTAAAATATTTTAAACCTTCAAAACCTACATGTTTTACTGTGACTGGCAGACTGGTGACCATACTAATCCAATGCTCTGCTCTGCAAGCTCTCTAGAACCGACACATTTCATACATACCGGTTAACATACATGTCATACTGGGGATTTACTATACACTGGAACTGGCATGCATCAAACCGGCTATCATACCAGTGAGCCAATTCGGCACAGACCATACTGGTCTATATACTGGTGTCCATACCAGTGAGCCTATTACTAAACATACTTATTGGAACCGGCAAGGACCAAACCGGTCCCTATACCGGTTATCGTATCGACCTAACAAATATATTTAAAATGATAATATAGAGGTTAAGAGTCGTTACTATGCTAGACCGGCATACCGGTGTCAACGACCGGCATACCGGTCTTAGACAGGGGAGTTGGGGACTGCTTTGTATTTTATTATAAATAGAGCCCCAATTCATTTTTTCTAGGTTAGAGAACCTTCATACATCTTACAATAGAGTAAAAACAAGAGTGTTTCATAAACATTCATATTCATATACACTCACATATCAAGCTCACACACATTATATCTTCATATACATTTGTAATGAGCTTAGATAACTTGGGTAAGCAACTCACACAATCTTCTTTGTCTTTGTGAGTGCCCAACTGTGTTTACAAACATCTTATTCAAAATATTTATGGTTTGTGAAATCCCATCGTTTAGGTAATTGTAAAGGTTCGTGAGTGAGCCTACGTAGAAAACTCATTGTAGAGGTTTTTGAGTGAGCCTTTTATATAAAAATCAAAGTGTAAGGGCTTAGAGTGAACCTATGTGAAACTCTTGGTTCCGGTAAGCCACAACAAAATTTGATTGATAGTGAAAAGCTTCAAGCGCGGCTTGAGGAAGTTGATGTAGGCATTATTAGCCAAACCATTATAGCTCACCGTGCTATTTTCTCTATCCCTTAACTCTTTAATTACCGCAAGTTTATTTTTGTATTTACCTTTATATTAGAAACTTGCGTATAAGTAATATTTATTGTTTGAGAAAATATACCTTAAACTTAATCAGTAAAATAACTTAACATCGGTAAAGATTTTTATTTCTACATATTTAGGCCATAACCCAATTCAGCCCCTCTTAGGAATATAAAGATTGGTTATCGCATTGTTTGTAGGTTATTTCAATTGGTATGAGAGAGTGGTTTTCTCATAAAAGACTTAACAGTCCGAGAAAGCGATCATGGCTTCTACAAACAACTCGTCAAATCTTGCCAAAGGATTTTCAATTACAAGACCTCCATTCTTCAATGGAACCTATTATAATTATTGGAAGATGAGGTTTTTTAACTACATTTTAGCCGTAGATACACAATCTTTCAAGGTGATCACATGAGGTGTAAAAATACTGATGAAGAGGGATAATAATGGTGTGGAGATTCCTAAGCCTCTATATTGAATGAACCGATGAGGAACTCGCATAAGGCTATGCAAATGCTAAAGCACTCAACAATCTCCTATGTGACATTTATCTTAGTCAATTTAACAAGCTTCTGGAATTTAGAAATGCACATAAGCTATGAAAGTCTCTAGAAATGATCAACGATGGTTCAAATCAAGTGAAAGAATCAAGGATCAATCAGTTCATGTGTGAATTAGATAGTTTCAAAATGGAATTTAGGGAAGAGATTGATCACATGATTTCAAGATTTAGAATCATTATAAACCATCTAGGTGCTTTGGGGAAAGTTATTGGGCAAACTGATCATGTGAAGAAAATCATTAGGTCACTCCTGAAAGAATATAGAAGTTATACCTCCTCCATCAAAGAAGCAAATAACATGAACATTTTGAAACTAGATGATTTGGTCGGAAAATTGCTCGAATATGAGTTGGAGATGAAAATGGATCAAAAAGAGGAAGATGAGAAAAGAACAAAGAATAATCTAAGCTTGAAAGCAAGCAAAAGAGATGATACTAGATCAAGTGAAGAAGATAATGGTGATGAGTTGGTACAAATAACCAATAAGGTCAAGAAGCTCCCCAAATCCGTAAAGCTTAAAGGAATTCAAAATTGGATGAGAAGAAAGAAGAAAAATGGCCACAAAAGCACAAGAAATTAATTTGTTATGAGTGTGATAAAACGAGTCATATAGCTCCTGATTTCCCATTGATAAAATTCAAAGGAAAATCCAAGAAAAATGCATTGAAAGCTACTTCAACTTGGAGCGATAGCGACTCTAGATCATCCAATGAGGAAGTGATCGAAGAAAGAATAAATCTAGCATTCATGGCTATCGAGGATGATGATTTCTTCTTGAAAACGAAGAAGAAAAAGTACACAACTCTCGAGAATATAATGATTGACTTGATGCTTTTAATGAATTAAATGAGTTGTGTGAAATGCTTAAAATGGAATATAAATTGATTAAAAATGAGCATTCATCATTAAAAATAAACATGCATCTTTTATGGATAAAATACATGTTTTAGATAATCATATAATTTGCTTAAAGTCCAAACATGAAAAAGAAATAACATGTTTCAATGATGTAAATGCATGTTTAAAAGATAAAAAGCTAGAACTTGAAAATAGAATATCTAACATGCCATCTACCTCAAAAACATATGATTGCGAGTCTATTTCGAATGAAAATATTGCTTTAAACAAAAAGGTAATAGATTTGTAAAAATTGTTAGTAAATTTATATTGGGACATAAAATTTCAATATGCTAATTGGATCCCAAAAATGTCTTTCTAAAAGAGAATAATTAGGATATAGACCTTATATTAAACAAAATTTTTTGAAGAATTATTTTGTTAAGGCATCCGATTCTCATGCTAATATTGTTATCAATGAAAATGTCACATGTCATGCATGTAATAAAAAGGGACACAAAATTTTTGACTGGATAAACAAAAATGTGATTAAATATACATGGATCCCTCAAGGAATCAAGATTAACCCCTATGGACCCAAGAAAGGTTGGGTATTAAAGTGCACTTGATAATTTGGTAGGGGGTGCTTTGGGAAGGATCTTAAAGAGGAATGCGAATTGATCCCAAAGGCTCAAAGAGACGAGGAATGACAACGGTTATAGGTAAAATCTGTATGCACAGAAATATTGGTACCGTTTCCTCCAAACTATATATATATATGCCTATTTCAAATTGGTAAAATTAATTAGAAGCATACTAGTGATTAAACAATATACTCAACCTTCTATTGATATCGATTTTAATTTGGTATCATTATATGCCTTAATCATATATTTAAACCCATTAAGTGTCAATTAGTATCACATGAAATTTATTGAGTTAAATGATATATATGTGATTACCTGATTGATTTTCATTAAACATGCTTTTGTCATTGACCATAATTAGTTAAAAATGAAATAATATATTGACATAATTTTAGATTGATATCATCAAATGCATATATATCTGATTTATTGTTTAAATAGTATCAATAATGAAATATGAGAAATAATCTATGCATGATTTCTTTTTATGGAAAATTGGGGAAATACTAATGTTCATATTTAGAAATTTTGGTATCTTCATTTGATAATGCACATATTTCATTAGTATCTCATTAGAACTTAATTTTTGCTTCTCCACTTTTTGATAATATTAAAGGGGGAGAAATCACCCTTGTATTAAGGGGGAAAAATGTTAATGTGTTTGTTTAAGTGTTGTAGCATTATATTGAGACACACATTGAGGGGGAGCAAAATCGTCAACTACTTGGACTCTTAAAGCTAATAAGTTTTAATGGGAGTTATCGTCATCAAAATAAGGACATTGTTAGCGACACAATCGCATAATGAATTTTGATGATGTCAATGCTTGAAGTCTTCGACGCACTTAGAAAGATATTATAAAAAGATATTGAAACACGTTGGTGGTGAAGAGCGAGAATGTGAAGACTGGTGGCAAAACGAAGAAAATCTTCTTTAGTGTTAGCTTAGAGCATTAAAATATAATGTGAATTGTTTATCTAAGTATCTAATCTCATAGGACACATGCACTCATATAGATGCATTGGGATCATGCGCAAAATGTTTTAAACCTTTAAAACCTGCATTTTGTACTGTGACCGGCATACCGGTGCCATATTGGTGACCATACCGGTCTAATGCTCTATTCTGCAAGCTCTCTGGAACCGGTACACTTCTTACATACCAGTTACCATACTGATCATACTAGGGATTTCATACACACTGGAATCGACATACATCAAACTGGTTATCATACCGGTGAGCCAAATCAGCACGGACCATACCGATCTTTATACTAGTGTCCATACCGGTGAGCCTTTTACTAAATATGCTTATTGGAACCGACAATGACCAAATCGATCCCAATACCGATTACCGTACCGGCCTAAATGATATATTTAAAATGATAATATAGACGTTAATAGCCGTTACAATGCCAGACCGACATACCGGTGTCAGAGACCGGCATACCGGTCTCAAATAGAGGATTTGGGGACTTCTTTTTATTTTATTATATTTAAAGCTATAATTCATTTTTTCTAGGTTAGAGAATAATCATACATCTTACAATAGAGCACAAACAATAGTGTTTCATAAAACTTGATATTCATATACACTCATACACACTACACCTTCATATACATTTGTAGTGAGCTTAGATCACTTGGGTAATCAACTCACATAATTTTCTTTATCTTGTGAGTGCCCTGGTGTGTTTATAAACATCTTATTCAAAACACTTGTGGTTTGTGAAATCTCATCGTTTGGGTAATTGTAAAAGTTCGTGAGTGAGCCTACATAGACAACTATTTGTAGAGGTTTTTAAGTGAGAATTTATCTAAAACTCAAAGTGTAAGGGTTTGGAGTGAACCTTGTGTGAAGCTCTTGGTTGGGGGTGAACCACGGCAAAACTCGATTGATAGTGAAAATCTTCAAGCGCGGCTTGAGGGAGTAGTGGATGTAAGCAATGGTGGCCAAACCACTCTAACTCACAGTGTTATTTTCTCTATCCCTTAACTCTTTAATTACTGCAAGTTTATTTTTATATTTACTTATATATTAGAAACTTGCATATAGGTAATATTTATTGTTTAAGAAAATATACCTTAAGCTTAATCGGTAAAATAACTTAACATCGGTAAACATTTTTATTTCCGCATATTTAGGCCATAACCCAATTCACCCCCCTGAGAATATAGAGATTGGTTATCTCATTAGTTGTAGGTTATTTCATAAAAATACAAAATATCTTTTTCCTTTTTTCTTGATATTTTTGGCCAAATGAGGGAGATATAAAAAGTTTAGTTTTTTCATTTGCTTTATTAGGTTAAGCCTTCAAAATACATAAACATAAAAGAGTTGAGAGAAAAAGTGAAGTGCTAAAGAAAAACCAAAAGAAAACTTGAAGATTAGTAAATTCATCTTTTCTTTAGATAGAAAAATATTTATGTTGTTCTTAGCTACAACATATGATGTCTTCATATTTTTCTACTCTTTTGATTTTGTGTTGAGAAGTTGAAAGCTTGAATGAAAGATGTATGCATATATGTAATTAAAGTACGCTTATTAATGGTTAATAAACTCTATTTTGGTCATTATATGACTTGGTTGTAGTTCTAGAGTTGTTGGTCACTCAATGATGACCTAGAATTGTTCGTGAGTTGTTTTAAAGTGGTGAGACTTGATTGATGTTGTAGAGATTGGATTAAAGTGTTGTATTGAATTAATTTTGGTTAATTTGATTAATTGGAAAAATTAAGGTTTTTGCCTAAATCAAAATTGGGGTTTTCATATATGTGATGTATTATGATGTATATGAGATATATGAATTATTTTGATAGTGATTGGAAATCACTTAAACTTGTATTTGACAATTTAAGACTAAAATGATCAAAATGCATCCTTTTGGGTGTTCTCGGTAATTTGAAAAAAATTGGGGATTTTGTGTATGACATGTATTTTGATGTATATGAGATGTATGAATCATTTTGATAGTGATCGGAAATCACCGAAACTTGTATTTAACAATTTATGATTAAAATGATCAAAATATAAAATTTTTCGGGGTTCATGGTAATTTGAAGAAATTCTGATTTTTAGGTAAATTTTTATTTTAAATATTGAGTAATTAGAAAAAATTAATTTATTTTAATTATCCAAGAAAAATAAATGAAATCGGAAAAATTTAATTTTTTGTGTTACTGCGTCCCCAACAATTAGATGATAATGGGAAGGAGAGATAAGGAGTGGAAAATCCTAATTCCCAAAAGTAATTTAAAAAAGAGAGAGAGAGAGAGAGAGCGAGAGAGCGAGATGCGAAATTGTATTGGAAATTGCCATTCAACTGAGGTCGAAGGCACCTTCATCATCCTTTTCTACTTTTTCATTTTCCTTTATAACAGAATGTATCAAAAATTAAATCAATCTTCTTTACAGGCAATTTCTTTTAATGAGACCCTAACTCTCTTTCCACATGCATCTTTATCATTCTTGGTATCATTTTTGCCATTGACTTGATACAGTTCCGACTTCAGTGCCATTCTTGAACCACAAATTTGGACAAACCATCTCCACCAGATACCAGCTACTGTGATAATGATTGCCATATCCAGCAACATGGGCACAACAAGAGTGTCAGCTTGGTCATTTTTTGCTATCTTTATGTTCTGCTTTAGCTTGCAGCAGGTCGTTGGATTAAGGGCTTCTATTGTTGCAGGAAATGAGACAGATCAAGTAGCCTTGCTTGAATTCAAGTCCAAGATCACTTATGACCCTCTTGGTGTTTTAGCTTCATGGAATAGATCCATCCATTTTTGCCAGTGGCATGGTGTTACATGTACTACTCCAAAGCAACGGAGAGTCACAATCTTGGACTTGCAGTCTCTTCAACTTGCAGGCTCTATATCACCTTACATTGGAAATTTGAGCTTTCTTGCAGAATTACATCTCCAAAACAATCAATTGACAGGTACTATTCCTCCTGCCGTAGGACATCTCCAAAATTTAGAGTCATTGTACTTGAATAGAAACAAATTATCAGGATATATTCCATTTTCTATTGGGTATTTGAACATTTTAATCCATCTAGATTTGAGTGACAATTTTCTTCAAGGCACCATCCCATCAAGCTTTGGCCAGTGCAAGAACTTGGTAGCTGTTGATCTTTCTAATAACAATCTTACTGGCACTTTGTCTTTGCAGTTTGTTGGTCTCTTTTCATTATCACTGTTAGATATCTCTCGGAACCTTTTATCAGGTGAGATTTCTAATAGTCTTGGCAGATGTACAAGTTTGGAACAATTAGATATGCATGGAAACTTATTTGAAGGTCCTATTCGTTCATCTTTGAGTTATTTGAGAGGCCTTAGATCCTTGGATTTTTCTCAAAACAATCTTTCAGGTGAAATTCCTGAAATTTTGTCAGAATTTGAATTGTTGCAAAATTTAAATCTCTCTTACAATAACTTTGAGGGTATGATGCCAACAAAAGGAATCTTCGAGAATGCAAATGCTACTTCGATTTTGGGAAACAATAAGCTCTGCGGTGGCATGTCTGAATTTCAACTGCCAACATGTAGTTCTAAGGAAACTGAAAGAAAGAGATCAACCCTTCCACTGATATCGGTGATTTCTATTGATTCTGGGCTTCTAATACTTACTTTGGCACTCACTTCTCTGTTATCTTATTTGGTGTGGAAAAGTAAAAGAGGGAATTCTATTCCAAGCATCTCAACAGATTTCCTAAACCTGTCATACGGAAATCTCTACAATGCTACAAACGGTTTCTCCTCAGCAAATCTGATTGGTGTAGGCAACTTTGGTTCTGTTTATAAAGGAAATCTCTTAGAGGGTGGAGCAACAATTGCAGTGAAGGTGTTTAACCTTCTCCATGAGGGTGGTTCCAAGAGTTTCATAGCTGAGTGCAAGGCTATGAGGAACATCAGGCATCGGAACCTTGTCAATGTTGTCACTGCATGTTGTGGACTTGATTATCAAGGCAACGATTTTAAGGCCCTTATTTATAAGTTCATGCCTAATGGAAGCCTAGAGGAGTGGTTGCATGGAGAAGATGAAACACAAAGGGGGCCAATGAATTTAAATTTGCTCAAGAGACTAAACATAGCCATTGATGTAGCTTGTGCACTTAACTATTTGCACTTTCATTGTAAACCTCCAATAGCTCACTGCGACATCAAACCTAGCAATGTTCTTCTTGATGATGAAATGACTGCACATGTAGCTGACTTTGGCATTGCAAGATTTCTTCAAGCCACTGATGATCAGCAAACAAGCTCCAGTATCAATCTCATAGGATCTGTTGGCTATATTGCTCCAGGTACAGTTTGATCTTTAAAGTTCATTGGTGCAATAGAAATAAATGTTTTGACATGTACTTATAATTGCAGAGTATGGTTTGGGAAGTAAGGTGTCATCATACGGTGATGTTTACAGCTTCGGCATCCTTTTGCTAGAAATGTTCACAGGGATCAGACCTACGGCTGACATACCTCTGCATGATATGAACCTTCAAAACTTTGTTAGATCAGCTTTGCCCGAACAAGCGGAAAAGATTGTGGATATTGCTTTTCTTCAGGAAATTGAAGAAGAGGAAACATTAATGCACATGACTGCATGTTCAGGTCAGAGTAGCATAATTTTGGAATGCTTGATCGCAATATGTGAAATTGGACTTGCTTGTTCTGCTGAACAACCCTGGTTACGGATTGACATCAATGAAGCTGAGTCAGGTCTACGTTTGGTAAAAATGGAACTTGTTGAGAGACAACTATTTATGAAGATAAACAAACTATAAGCGCCCCCTTCCAAGGAGAAGTAATTCGGTTATCATTTATTTAATAGTTTTTGATATATTAGTAGGTATGATATGAAATAATTTGATTGTTATATGAGCGATGTAGTACATTCATTGTATTTTTGAATATTTCCATAGAAAGAGTTAACCTGAGAATGCTAGCTAGCAAAATTCTTATATACCAAGCAAGAATCTCTCGTTGAGTGTAAAAATATGTAATGAGGGTAAAGTAAAAATGGATGCGTTTTCCATCTCAAGGATCAAATAAGGAGGTGTTTGACCAACCTAATTAATTAAAGAGTTATAGGCTAAAGGTGATACTATAGATCTTCGTTTTCTATATGTAACATATTTCGTCTAATTACATTAAAAGTTTTTGTTTAATTTGAAAAGTCTAAATGGTTTTATTAGATTATAAGTTAACTTTGGTAAGAAAGAAATTCTTCAAACCTCATAATTCTAGCTTGTAAGGTTCTGCCTACTGGTCCATGGAAATTTCATTGCAACTTGCAAGTACAGCCAAGAAGTGAAAAGTCATTATGCACAAAATATATGTTAGCATATATAGGATACTTCCTTGAAAGAACGGAACGGACCTATGTGGTGGCTTAGGGGCAAAGGAGAGAAAAGTCATCATGCACAAAAGACTTTTAGCTTAGAATATTTTCTGCACAAGGGCGAACTTATGTTATGGCTTGGGACCTGGCGGCTGCCACCTTTGGGTTGAAAAAAATCTGAAGGAAAATAAAGGTTTCAAAAAAAAAAAAAAAAATTCAAATTCTTTAAAAATTTACATTCGATTCGTTTATTTTATAGATGTCAATTTTGTAATAAACCAAGTTCAATTGAGTTATACTAAATCAAAAAGACCTCGATATTATGTCAAATTTACATTTGATTCGACAGAATTTTTGGATTTTGGATAAATAAGTCCCTAAGCAAATCAGGATCTATGATATAGAGAATGATCAGGCAACGATGAGTGATTTGGTAATGGCGGTAGCGTCTCACTCGCCGACTAGAGTGAGATCCCAAAAACGAGAGTTTGTGGGTTCGGTCTTAGTGGTGTGTGACTACGAAGGAGGGGTTAATCGATGATAAAGAGTTTACATATGAATTGAACGACCTGGTCTGAATCAGAGGGCATCGAAATCATCATCGGAAACAGACAGATTTGGCGACGGCGTGTGGAGCAGACGCGCGGTAGGTGGCGCAGTCACATTTTCATGCTCTTGTTCCACAGTGTGAAATGCATGTGTGGCAGTGCAAAGGTGGCTAACGACTGGAATTTCAACTTGACCCAAGGAAAGAATGCTCTGATACCATGTTAGAGATTGGACTAAATAATTTTTCTTATTTCAATCTGAATTATATTTACAATATTGAATAAGTTTAATCAGTAGATATCAGTCCAATCCAGGCAATGACCATTGGATGACCATTAAACATATCCTAAAGTATCTTAAAGGTACTAAGGATAAGTTTTTGATGTATGGAGGAAATGAACTGCAGGGTAATGGGTATACAGATTCAGATTTCCAATCGGATCCTGATGATAGAAAGTCTACATCAGGATTCGTGTTTACCTTTAACGGAGGTGTAGTTAGTTGGAAAAGTTCCAAACAGGGGTCCACAGCTGATTCCACCACAGAGGCAAAAATATACTGAAGCTTCTGAAGCTGCAAAAGAAGTTGTTTGGGTTAGGAACTTTATCATAGAGTTGGGAGTTGTCCCAAGTATCGAGAATCTGATTCTATTATGCTGTGATAATCATGGAGCCATTGCGCAAGCAAAGAAACCGAGGGCGCATCAGAAATCGAAGCATATGGAACAGAAGTATCACATCATTAGAGAGATTATGTCCCGATGGGACATTGTCGTGTGCAAGATCTCGAGTGAAGATAATGTAGCAGACTTCCTTACTAAGACCATTCCTCCCAAGTTATTTGATAAACATGTGGAGTCGATGGGTATGAGATACAATCAATATTGACACTAGAGCAAGTGGGAGAATTTTTTAGGGTTGGTGCTCAAAGCGCCAATTTCTTTTGTTTTTCCCTGTAAATGCTTACGTAAATATTTTATTATGAATAAAATAAAAAGTTTCTTTAATATAAATTCTTTTATCATATGGTAAAGAAGTAATGGACATTAGAATGATTAGTTACGATATAGTTGTAAAAACGTCACAACTGACATTGAGTTGTATCATAACAATATCATTTTTAAATTGTTCCTAGTCAATGTTTACATTACTTGGTCAGTAAGTAAATCCGCCAAGACCAATATATTAGGGATATGCCCTATACTCAACTTGTGGATGGGCTATATGTACAAGTATTTGCAATATTTTCATTAATTAATAAAATGACAATCTTTATTATACGTGTCTTACATAAATTATATGAATCATCAAACAATGTAATAAATCCCTTGGAGTAATAAGATGATGGATTCCACGCCTTATGAGAATCATTACTCTCAAACGTTCCTAGTCATAGTTTTGTGAATAATCTGGCGTTCACAAAGCGGAGAGACTAACATGATGATACGATCTGCCCTTAAGTGGGGTAGCCGATCTCATAGGCTACTAGCGAAGATCCGTCCGTTTGGTCTATCACATGGATGCATAAGTTGCTCGTGTCCATCGAACTGATCGTCGAAAGTTTTCACATGGAGTGTTTATCCCATGTGTCTGTGAGAACTTTCATGTATCGATTGTATGACTAGTCTTTAGACTTGAGGTCTTTACAATCTTATGTGTGGATCAAATGAATTTGACATTCTCCTTCCCCGGTTCAAAAGATCCGGTCATAAGGGTATGATTGGGTCATTTGTTGAAACACATGAAGTTTGTAAAGATACAACAGAGAATCGCCACTTTCTCGGATAATATTTTCTTATAATAGTAGTATTCCAGTTCGCGGGTTGATATGTGTGATCAGTGCTTGAGATTGTGGCCGCAGCGGAAGAATCATATGAGATTCTTGGGTTAGCACGATTCATGACACTATCAACATCATACATTTAACTATATGGGTAGACACTTTCCATAACCTAGGTCAAACGGTGGGGATACAGTGAGGCGAGGGACCGTATCATATGTAAATATATACAGAATGAGTATATATCTTTCCTTCTCATTTGGGGGCCTTGGCATGTTGCTAGATGTCAACCTTGGTCATTGAAATCGAACGACCATCTGATCAGAGGATAATTTATGTTCGATTAAATTATCACGATTCATTTCATGTCCAACTTGAGGGGAACCCAAAAGGTCACACACAACAAAGTCGAAATCAATGGTTAACAGTGCACAGTACAAATTTAACAGCATATATAATTGATGTAGGAATTGTTCATAAATGGTTCAATGTGTTTAATTATTGAACATATCATTTATGAGGTTCCAAAGTGGCTTAGGAATTGGTGAACGACGATAGGGGCACTTTGGGAATTGGAAAATTGAATAAGAAAAAAAAAGAATAGTAAATTTATTTTTTTTTTATTTTTTTTATTTGTTTTGAATTCCAATTTGGCCCAAACTCTTATTAGGGTTTTATAATCTCATTAAACCACTATATTAAGATCCAATGGCTAAGATTTAATTAGCATTTATCCCACATTAGATTCTTAATTAATTTTTTTGTCTTTGGAGCACCTATATAAACCCAAAGAATTCTTTACAAATTTTTACACCAAAACCTTTCATATCTTGGGTTTATATAATTGAGCAACTCTAAAGTTTAAGAGTAAGCCACTGATTTTGACGATCCCTAGTATTACTATTATAAACTATTCTTAAAGTAGATATTCCTAGTCGTTGGTTTTAGAATACGGTTGAATTCCTATAACTTAGAAGACTAGCACATATCATATATTGGAATTGGAGTTTCAATGGTTTAACCCGATGTATCATGAGTAATGGAAGCTCGTATAGACATGCAAGTATTCGTTAGTGCGAATACTGAATGACTCATAGATGATTCCTAATAGTTAGAAGTACACACCACCGTCAATTAGAATATCCTCGATTCGAGTAGCATATATGATCTTTTAACTATATGATAACATTGATTTTGTGTGTGATCCTCCACAATTTGATGCCAAATAAGTAGAGACCTTTCATGGTATGACCGCTAGATGTTCGTTGGTGTGGACTGATGCACTCGTTAATCACGTGCGTATCAAGATAGGATTCGTCGGCCCGTATATATACAATAAGGGGTTTAGGTATCCATGTGAGTAAGTCATGATTCTTAAGACTTTTTTCAAAGCCGATCACCTAGGGTGGATCATATATATCAAAAATGATGTTCTGATTAATTGTAAAGAATCGTGGACATGTCGACATGAGATGTGTGTATCAGAAACTTGACGGTGTAATCTATGTTTCCTAAGCACAACTCGGATAGCCTATGACGAAGGGATTGTTAAACATATGTGATGAACTCGACTTGTATAGTTCAGAAAGGTCGTTCATATTTTTCGGGAATTCGAAGGTGGTCGAATTACGTACATATAAGCTATGGTTATATGACGAACTTGTCTGGACTTAGAGAGTCCCACAATATGAAGTGTACTCGTTGAGCACTTGGGTAACCGATAATTTTTTTATGATAAATAATATTTGATATTATAATTATCAATTAAAATAATTAAGTGTTATTGGATAACATTAATTATTTACTTTGACCAAATTGGATTAATCCAAAATTACACAAGGACTTCATTTCATAAATATCTATACCATTAGATGATATTTTGGTAATTATAAATATGTAATAATAGATGTATTTATCTTTATTTAATTGGATTATATCAAAGTGGTAGACAATAAACTAATCCATTTGTTAAACTTTGTCTTGATTTATTTGGATTAAATCAAAATGGTAGACAAAGGTGCTTCGCCACACCTAATTATGCATATTTGGAAAAATTGGAGTAAGCCCACATAAAAGTTGATTATAACTTTTATTAATTAAAAATTACATAAGTTATAAAAGGCAATCTTGAACAAGTTTTTAATCAAGCTTGAGAAAGCTAAAACAACCAAGAATTGGAGATATTAGCCTAAGTAAAGTTTTTGTGAGAGAAACTTTGGAAGTTCTCTACAACAATACGAAGAAGAAGATTGGATATTGGAATCAAGATTGCTAGCTCTGAAACTTCTCTGTAACATTTCAATAAGGAGTAAAGATTGGATCTTGGAATCAAGTTTGCTAGGTAAGTTTAATTTTCTTTAAAACTATATTTTCATAGATTGAAGTTGAAATTAGGCTAATGAATTGTGTATGTATGCTTTGGAAACATAAACACAATATGCTTGTAATTGGGTCAAATATGTTCATGTTGGACATTAAACATAAAATTAGAATTTGGAACTCTACCTGGAAGCTTAGATCCATGACTACCATTCTAGAATCACTTGACCACCTTTGAGTATCCTAGAATTGTTAATGAGGCACTTTATTATGAGATTCTAATTATGTTTGTGTTTTGATTCAAACTAATACATATATGTATTTAGAATACATGTATGTTTATTATATAACATGTGTTGATGTTAAAATTGGACTTTTAGGTGTATTGAAGTGTTTAGAGAAAATTGGAAGTGTTTAGAATTGGATTAAAGGCAAAAATACTCTCTGCCAACATTTTACATATGGCAACGTCGCGACACTGATCTCTAGCATCGCGACACTCAGCTCTCAGAGTTTAGGGCATCACGATGCTCACCCTTATGCATCGCGATGGTGAGCATTCATAGATTGGGCATTACGACTCTTAAACCCGAGCGTCGCGACACGCCGACAGTTATTGCCCAAGAATGCTAAAACTTCATTTTCTCTGTTTCAGAGTTTCCAAACTCTGATTTGGTCCTCGTTTTTTCCTACCCACTCATAACGAAATATAATAATCTATAAAATAATTTAAAAATACACATATCCTTTATATCTTTGGGCTAGACCCATTTTTGCCGATCTGAACCTAGAGGTCCTACATCCGCCCCAATATGAGACTTATGGGAACAATAAGAGAATGAATGAAAGGTCCAAATATAGTCACGGTAAACCTATATTTCGTAGGAAAGAGTCCAGAGAATCTAGAGATGAAAGAAACAATAAATCTCAAGTTATCAAATTTAAATGTCATACTTACCTTAAATCCAAAATGGAAAAAAAGCTGATCATCTAATTTTGAAATAAAATTTTATTGTATTTAGACAGTTTTTGAGATATTCAAGTCATTTAAGATTAACTGAATGAAAAATAACTCAAAATTAATGGAAAATATTTAATGACATGAACTAAAATTTGTATTTTTAAAATTTTAGCATGTCATCCATTTTTTATTTAAAATAACTTCACTCTTATTTTGTTGAACTTTTAGTGAAAAATAAATGAATAGTATAAATTAATGACTAGGAAATTTGATTGCAAGTACGGCCAATGAGAGAAACAAATATGGCCATGAGCAAAAGATTTTGAGTCCAAAATATTTCTCCAGGAACGGGCTATGTATGAAAATGTAAAAACAAAATGAGGCCAGCTAAGAAGAGATTCATTGTTTTCCCTTTGATTTTATTAATTGTCGAAGAAAAGTTAAGTTGACGGCTGTTTTTTGTTTAAGGAGTAATTCAGGGAAATCACTCCTCGAATTATCCTCCCTCAACTTTGAATTTATTTAGTTTGCTGGGAACCAAATGCAAACTTAGGAATAAAATGATAAAAACACACAGACAAACAAGAGAATTTAACATGGTTCGGCGAAATGGATCTAACATACATCAATGAATGATAAACACTAGAAAGTGCACATTTCTTAAAAGAAAAATTAATCATTTGACACTTGTAGTTTCATTAATCCCCTTAATTTAGCATAATAATTAAATTTATGTTTTATATATTTTTATTGTGATTTTTATCTTTTATATAGGGGAAATAATACTTTGAATGCATATCTAGAAAAATGGAATTGACAATTAGATTTTGGAGGCCAAAAATTTAATAGGGCGTTCTAACAGTGTACAACTTCGGAAATTCCAACCCTGTGCAATGTTCGTATTTTGGCCATTACTTTTTATTTCGATATTAGATTGAAGTGATTTCAATTTCAAATGAAAGAAGACTCAAAGATCTACAACTTTACTGCTAACAATATTTTCTAATTCTGAAGTTTTCAAGACCCAAACCATCATCTCCCACCGAAAAATGGCATATTTGGTGGCATGTTTGGTGTCAGGAGGTGCGAGCACCTCTATAAAATAGAGGTGCTCTGAACCTCATTTTCCTCAACTCGGATTCCATAATTTTCTCTGAAAAATTGTGGAGTTTTAGCTCTTGTGTGTTTTATTTTTTTAAAGTTTTCTTATAATCTCTTTTATTTCAGTAATAAAATTATGTGTGTTTTTATTAAAATATGAATAGCTAATTTCTTTATGCTGGGGTAAAGGGAGAAGCTTTTAATATGAAAATTTTAAATTAATCTCACTTATATTATAATATATAAATTGTAATCTAATGATTAATACTTAATTTAATTTTGGATTAATTATTGACAAACTTTGTTTCCGCCTATATGGTTGGTTTTATTTATTTGGAATAATTGAGTACTTAACTGGAATTGTTATAGACAACAAATATCACAGTATTATGCTCACCTGAAGTCATTCTTTCTTATTTATTGTTCTTAACTATTTGCGGAATTTTCGGTTTCTCTATCTCTGTCTTTTACCTTGAGAGGCATCAACCTTACAATTCTCTTGTTGTGTCTATCGTTGGGTCTCATGTATTCTGTTATTCCTTAACTACTATTTTCTCTCTTAATCATCTCATATAGACTGTCTTTCTTCTAAACCATTTTACTTAGCACTATTTTTCCCTTTTTACCCCATTCTCGTTACTATATATGAAATTTTTTATATTTCGGCCTACTTTACTATGTATTCAATTATTCCTAGGATTGTCTTTTAAAGTAAAAACTGGGGTCGAGCCTATAAGCCTATAATCCACCATCTTTTCTACTGTTATACAATAAGGGTTGGGAGGGTAGGATTGAGCCTTGAAATATTATTGATGGTGGTAATCTCAATAACTACTCATGTCATGGTTGTACTTTTTGTTTACCTATCAGCCTATAATTCTCCATGTTTACACATCTGGCTCGACTTTCATATTAAAATTCTTTTGCGAGATACTACATGAGTTTCCTCCTTGAACTTCACCATTGATCATCCTTTCGACTATCTATCATACTACATCTTATTGTGAACCTACTCTAGAGTCATGTCCTCTAAAAACTCCATTGTGCTACCTCTGTTCTTCTTTTCACTAATCTATGTTGCTTGAACATCTGTGATCATTAATTACCCTCATAGTTCTACTATACTTCCTCTATTATTGCTCCTTATAAAGTTTACTTTGCTACTTAGAGTTTCTCCTCATCCCAGTTCCTTGAACTCCTTTCGTCTCTACTCATCTGAAATTCCATCAACTTTGATTGCTTAAGATATCTTTATTAAATCCTTTGATTCAGATGCCATTCTCTTTCTAATTCTTTAATCACAATACAATGAGACTCTTTGTAAATTACATTTTTTATATTCCTGAGAATTGTTTTTTTCTAGTTTCTTACTCTTCTAATTCTTTGCCTCCTCAAAGGTTCTCAATTCAATGATAATTTCGCGATTTGGCTCCATTTTTCATGTTTTCAAATTATTCTATCTTATATAAAAACATTATCGTCTTATTATTTTTATCTCTATCCCATTGCACTTGTTGGCTCAGTGATCTAGCTATCTCATAATCCATCTACTCTGTCAAATATGCTTCTTTACTGGTTCATTTTCTTACTGGTAACTAAGTAGATGGGTGTGTACATGCATTACATAACGATCGGTGAGCTCGCATTCCTTATTATTTTTCATAAGCTTGGTGACGGTCTGGTTATGTGTTAATGTTTTAGGATTCCTCAACTTTCATCACTTATTCTGAGGTCTCTGCTTTACGTTTATGCCTTTAAGTTACTTTGTCTCTTTCACTTTATGTATTAAACTCTCTTGTTACTTTCTGTATCCTCCTATATATCTTCTCACCATATCTCTTAGTTCTAGACTGAGCTACTGAGGCCAGTACTAGTCCATTTTACTGGGCTTTTTCCTAAACTTTTGTTCTCCGCTCTTACTATAGGCCATAACTATACCATTTAGCCTTGGTGTTTGTAAGGATACTTTTGTTAATTCTTGAGTATATCCTATTTCATGGATCTATCCCTTTATTCATTCATAAATTTCTACCGATGTTGGTCAGATCTATGGTTCTTATTAGTACTGTGATCTTGCTCTTCTTGGCTTGGGTCGGGTTATTTCCTTTCTACCCCTTAAAACCTCTTTAGTTCTCATCTGGGTGGTCTATCATTTAGTTCTTTCCGTTTCCTACTTTAGATAAATTATTATCGAACTTCTTTACGGTTATCTTTACCTAGTTCTGGTATAAGGTGGGATAAAAGTCTGTATCTCAATGGGTGTCGACGTCATTGTTCTAATACTTTGTGTCCTAGGAGAATCCATCACTTATATAAGGTAGGCATAAGATAAGTTTATGAGAACAACTTTCGTAATCAGTATTATTGAGGGGTAAAAATCTGTGTAGTTTAGTGCCGTACTTATATCAATTATCTTAGGGTAGGATAATTTAATCATCTCTGCTTACGTCTTTCTTTTACTTACTTGCATGCCTCGGTTTGGGGATCTATACTCTCTTTTTAACATCTTTAATTCTTCAGAATTCCATGCCTAACTCTGACTTCTCACCTCTCTTATGCTTCTGTCATTCCTTTGCTATTTGGAGGGCCTGTCATCTACACAGGGTATTCGCGGCTATTGATTTAGTTTGAAAAGGCTTCTTAATGAAGGGAATAATCTTGAGGACAGAAGGAAACTTGCATAGATTTATTTGGCATTCTTACTCTTACTCAGACCTGCTATATTCCATTTTATTTCTATAAGTTCTAGTATTCTCTTTATTATGTACTTCTGTATCTTTCCCACTTACTGTCTCTGGTTACTTGAACATTTATGTATCTTTCCTTACTTTTATTTCATGGGTGAGTATCCTTAGAACATAACTATTTCTTTCTGTCTCTTTACTTTTTTGTCTCTGGCTGCTTAAACATCTATGCATCTTTTCTTCTTTTCTTATAGCTCTCATTTCTTACTTCCTTAAGTACTTGTATTTTATAGTTTCATAGCTTAAATTGGTCCTTTACTAATAATTTCGAATAGTCATGGAATGATTCGTAACTAGAGTAAGAATTAGGGTTACTTATTGGGAAGAAATTCCGGTAGCCTTGAGAATGCTTACTAACCTGTCTATGGAGCTTGAGGATGTACTCGAGGATTAGATATTGGTGAGGTAGTGCCTTATATACTAGTATCCCGGCCATACTACATATACAAGACCCCAACACTCTGCCCACTGCAGTCACTGACTCCCTAGACCATGCTCTGATACCATCTTCATAACACCCCTAATCCGGGTGATGCTACCTGCAGGGAATAGGCCGTACCCCTCGAGTCTCTATTTTTCAAACTATAAACAACACTGTTACTCTTTCCTTAAACATAGTTTCTCATACGGGACCATTGCCCAAACCATGACATAGAACATAAAATACTACATACAACTAAAACTCAACATTACTTATTTTAACAACTTATACATGAGTACTTGTACACAATTTTGTTATACAATTTTCTGAAACTAGACTTTACTAAACTTGACTAAACTTTATGTATAACTCAACTTGGTGGACTAAACCCACTAGTGACTTGACCGGCGTAAACACACACGTATAACGTAAGCATATGTATCGTTCAAGTAGTATAAAAAGTATCGATCCCACGAGGACTTAATACCTAAGCTATTAATTTTATGAGGTCAAATGATTACTAGTATCTAACAGGTTGTTTGATTGATTTGAAATGACGACGATTCTAAATTTAAAGACAAGTAAATAAAATTGTTCGAAAGTAAGTTTTAAGAAAATTCAATATTAAAAACTATATAGGGTTGTGATTTCTTTGCAATATCATTTTAAGATGAAGTGGTTATCTTATAGTTGGGTAAAACATTGATTTATTAACCTGGAACACTAAATTATGTAAAAGCCTCTTCCGATGGTCAATTACAAATACCTAGTATAATCCAATTGAACCATATGTCTATGTCAACCAAATTACCTAGATTCATCAAGATTAAGTTCCAATTATGGCTACCCCCGCCCGACAGGTATATTCCTATCCTGTAAGGAAATCTATTAAAGGGTTATCTATCTTCAAGGAAGATCGTGGGCTATTGAGTCTGAGGTCTTAAACTTAAAATCCCTATGTTTAGTTCATTTTAAGTTTACCTAGTCAATTTAATTAATGACCAGTTAATTAAAAAGTATTAAGATTAAGACTCAATAAATAAATCTTTATTTTACCCAAACTATAATCTAACCCCTTATAAACCGGTGATATTGAAATTCATCACAACCCTAGATACTAACTTATTTACGACACATAGCTAGGGCTGGTAAAATAAAAGACATAAAATGCTGAAAAGTAATTGCGGTAAGGTAAATACTGAAAAGTAAAAATAAAATAAAATGCTAAGGCAAAAGGAATTAACTTCTACTATTTACTATTTAGATATCTCCCTTAATATAATATATTAACTTGTGATGATAATACCAACCAGCCATATAGGCGGTAACCTGATTAAGTCAAATTAAGTCCAACCAGCCATATAGGCGGAATTAAAATAACCAGCCATAAAGGCAGAACCAAAATTAAATTACCAACCGATCAATCTGGCGGTATCCTTGCTTAGTCAGGTTTAACCAGTTTAAATTAAATAACCAACCGACCAATATAGCGGTATCCTTTTTAAGTCAAATTTTAAATAGTGAATATATTATTTTTAAGGGAGATTAATCTAAATAGCAATAGTAAAAGAATTATCTTTCACCCTAGCTGGGGAAGTTACGTCTTCATGGTGAATAGTAAAAACTGTAAAAAGTAAAGAAAGTAAATTACTATTATTACAGAACGTAATTAAAAATTACAACCGACCAATCTGGCGGTATCCTTGCTTAGTCAGGTTTAACCAGTTTAAATTAAATAACCAACCGACCAATATAGCGGTATCCTTTTTAAGTCAAATCTTAAATAGTGAATATATTATTTTTAAGGGAGATTAATCTAAATAGCAATAGTAAAAGAATTACCTTTCACCTTAGCTGGGGAAGTTACCTCTTCATGGTGAATAGTAAAAACTGTAAAAAGTAAAGAAAGTAAATTACTATTATTACAGAACGTAATTAAAAATTACAAAACTAAATTAAAAGAAACTTAGAGAGAGAATAACTCCCTATTTACATCAAATAAATGGGAAGGAATGGTACAACAAAATCTGAAATTTCGATCTCAATTTATAGGCGCGGATAGGCCTCGGGCGTCGCGACGCTGGAACAGTGATTCGTGGCATGCTTTCGGCTTGACACGTGGCGATTCGGATAAGAGGCGGCTGAGAGCTCAATTATGATGCTGACATGGCGATGACGTGTCGACACGTTGCGAAAGTGAATGTCGGCACCGTAGGGTTGCGACACGTGGCGACACATGGCATGCTATGATTGGTTGATGATGACGTGGCACTTTGACTTGGTCAACGGATGACGTGGGTGATGACGTGGCATGACACATGGCAAAGTTGACCTTTGACTTGCTGACATGGCTGATGACGTGGTGACACGTAGGATGACACGTGGCACACGTGGCAATGGTGATTGTCGGCACCGTAGGATGATGACACGTGTCATGGCGCACGTTAGCAGATCGGCTCTGATGGTGACTCGTGGCACGGCGCATGTTAGCAAAGTCAAACTTCTCAAATTCTGACCCGTTGACCCGACACACGTTAGCAGCTCTGGTGTACATTAGGCGTCGCGACGCCAGAGGCTTGCGCGTCGCGACGCGCCAAATTACCGAAATGCCCTTTTTGCCAATTTTTCCTGTTTTGCTCCAAATCACCTCCAGAATGACCTGAAACTTTATTTATCTACAAAATAACACAAAACACATCAAAATATTCACAAGACTCAAGAAACTATACAAAATATTAGGTTAAATGAGTGGGAAATAGTGATATAAATACCACTCATCACACCCCCAAACCTAACATTTTGTAGTCCTCGAGCAAAACACAGAATAACATAAACATTTGTAAAATAAAATTTAACTAAGCCGCTTTCGTAGAGATCACGGTTGCATTTAGCATATGCAACAAGCCTTTAAACCCATAAGTGTCCATAGTGGACGAGTTGTAGTCTCGTGAGGGTTTACATCATTGATACCCACAAACATTTTACAAAAGTAAAAAGTTAGTTAAAACTAATGCACACAAAAGCAAAAAGACAAGAGAAAATAGAATAAAGAAGTTAGTGACTAATCAGGTGAAACTTCTACTCCAAGTTACTAGTTGTTTTTTTTTTAATTCTAAATTACCAAATAAGTAAATTCCCCGATCATTTTTACCATTCTTCATATATACAGCCAGCATAATATTAATCAACTCCTTTTTGCCCACAACAGTCATGAGTACAGTTGATAAGAGAGTAATATTTTTGTCCTAAAGTTCTATCAGATTTCACACCTTTTTGTAGCAATGGAATAATTTTTCTCATATTTCTGATTTTTTCTTTGATTTTTTTTCTATTTTTTATTTATATACAATATCTTCCATCTATGTAACGAGTGTTAGGTCGGTGGCTCCCAAACCAGTTGGCTTTAGGGCACCAGGTGTTAAAGCACCCCTACAGACTTAATTACTCAGATTTCAAATATATATATTTTTGCAGCATCTTTGATCCATGTAGCGAGCTTTGGGCCAGTGACTCCCAAACCAGTTGGTTTTAGGGCACTAGGTGTTAAAACACCCTTACAGACTTAATAACTCGGATCTCAGACGATTTTTTTTTTTTTTTACTCCATCACTTTTTGAGATGCTTCCTCCGATTAAACTAGAGCACTGAATATTACAAACTTTTCAATTTTAGCTCATGTCTGTATGTTACTATGCATGTTGATAATACCTGCCAACTGAGCATAAGAAGATCCATTTTAGTCCGTTTTATGGAGAATTTACGAATTAAATAATTCAAAAGGAAATAAACAAAAATTAACTTGTTTCGAAATAGGTTTGAGATACGTCTCAGGAGTGGAAACTCCTTACTCAGCTATCTCTTACCAATTTCACTTTTTTAGTCAAAACAAAAACACAAAAACACAAAATATTTTTGTAATTTCTGAAAATTTTTCAATTTTTTTTTATATTTTTCGAAAAATTTTGGACTAAAAATAAAAAAATAACACACAAACTAAAAACAAGGTACTGATCAACTAATTCTCTCCCCCAAACCTAAATGAGATATTGTCCTCAATGTCTTAAACAGTAAAAGGAGAGTTAAGAAGGTCGTACCTGGTTAGCTGAAAATCTACAGGAAATTAAAGGTTAAGATCCAGATTAATCCGACGCCTCTTACCACGATCGTCCTCGGACCAATTTATCTTTGAAAGGATAGGGTCAACTCGTGGTTCATAGGCTATGAGTTGGTCTATTAGATCCGGAGCAGTTCTGGCAGTAAAGAGGAGTTCTTTTAAAGGTTTTGACACAAACCCATTTCTCCGAGCATCATCAAGAAACACACAAAGAAAATCATAAAATTCATCAACGTTGAGCAGTCCAATTGGTTTCTGGTGTATGTTCAGGTTCGCCCAAGATAACACAATAAAAATTTCCTCCAATGTACCCAAGCCACCTGGCAAAGCAATAAAAGCATCAGCACGGTTAATCATTTCCACTAGTCGTTCAGACATACCTGGCACAATCAGTTCATCTCCGTTTGATGGTTCAATAAGATTTGCCTCTGCCAAGGGTTTTGGGATGATTCCCAAAACGTGACTGCCTCCTTCCTGTGCGGCCTTTAAAACGATCCCCATTAGTCCAAGATTGCCTCCGCCATATATTAAGTGCATATTTCTTGCAGCTAAGACTCGACCCAATTCTTGTGCTGCTTCTACGTATTGTGGTTTAGTACCAACACTACTACCGCAAAACACACAGATGTTTTCAACTCGTCTTCTTGAAGTGGCTTCCATGTTTTACTCTGGATGTCTTCAAAAGTGCAATGATGGGATGAATTTATAGTACCTGAAAAGGGTGAGTAAAAATAGCACAAGTATCTTCCAGAGGACGATTAGTAGCGAAATAATATCGTGATAGTCAAAAAGGTCTGGATCCTGTCGGGGAAAATAAAAGAAAACAACAAAACAAATTACAATTATTAAGAAAAGACAGAGATATAATATTCACAAGAAAAGTAACAGCTTGATTGACGTCTATGCGTCAGGGACAAGCTTCCCATCCAATTTTCTTATAAATTGGCAAACAGGGTCTTTTTGAGTCAGATTCTCGAGACTTAACAGTTGTCTTTCTTTTTGAAATTGTGTATGTAATTTGCGAAAGGCTATGTGAACATATCCACTGGGATGCGTCTCAAGATTCGAAGATATATCATCTGAAGACTCCTTACTCAAGCCATCCCTAATGAATTTAATTTTGTCTTCGCGATTATCAGACACCATTCTTAAAGAACGACAACGAGTATTGCAATTCCATCGTGCACATTTGTAACAAACACCCATTTGCTTAGCTCTACGTTTCTTTGCATAGGTGCTTCTTCCAAAACCAGATAGATGTGAAATAAAAGAGTCAGAAGACTCACCTGCCAATCGGACTCGTGCTTCAATTACCCAACGAATATCATTAGGAATACCATGGATTGTCAATAACCTCATCCGTTCCAAGCGAGTTTTGTAGACTTTCATCAGAGATTTTTGAGGGAGAGAAGGAAATTGCTTGTGAAGATTTGCGAGAGCTTCTCCCATCTTGAAATGACTTAATCTGCAAAAACTAAACACACAAAATTAAATCACACCAAATCACAATATATACACAAATTGCATGGGTTGCCTCCCTGCGAGCGCTAAGTTTAGAGTCGTCAGCTAGACTTGACTTCTCGAACGTTAAGCTGGATCTGAAAGTGTGACACTTTCTTTTTGTCGCTCAAATGATTCTCCCCAGTAGTGTTTGACACGCTGACTGTTAACCTTGAATGTGTTGTTGGTATTGGGATCCAATAACTCAACAGCTCCATAAGGTAAAACCTGAGTGATCACAAATGGACCTGACCACCTAGATTTCAACTTTCCAGGAAAAAGTTTCAACCTCGAGTTGTACAATAACACCTGCTGCCTTGGTTCCAACTTTCTGTGCACTATTTTTTGATCATGCCATTTCTTTGTCTTTTCTTTGTATAATCTGGCATTCTCATAAGCCTGTAGACGAAACTCCTCCAATTCGTTGAGTTGGTGAAGTCTTTTCTCTCCTGCAGCTTGTGAATCAAAATTCAACTTCTTCAGTGCCCAGTACGCCTTGTGCTCAAGCTCAACTGGCAGATGGCACGCTTTCCTAAACACCAATCGATATGGGGACATACCAATGGGTGTCTTGTAAGCTGTCCGGTAGGCCCATAATGTATTATATAGTTTTGTTGACCAGTCACTCCTTGTTGATCCAACGGTTCTCTCTAAGATTCTTTTGATCTCTTTGTTTGAGACCACAACCTGTCCATTTGACTGTGGATGGTAAGCAGTGGCAACTTTGTGAGTAACTCCGTATTTGGATAGGAGTGCATCGAAATATCTGTTGCAGAAATGTGAGCCACCATCACTGATAATTGCATGAGGTGTTCCGAACCGAGTGAAAATATTCTTTTTCAGGAATTTGATCACCACTTTTGAATCATTGGATGGCAATGCAATTGCTTCAACCCATTTGGAGACGTAGTCTACAGCAACCAGGATGTACAGGTTTCCGAATGATGGAACAAAGGGTCCCATGAAATCTATACCCCACACATCGAATATTTCCACTTCTAGAATGTTTTGCAACGGTCATTGGTTTCTCCTGGAAATATTTCCCGTTCTCTGGCACCTGTCACATTGAAAAGCAAAAAGATAAGCATTTTTAAAAAAAGTGGGCCAGAACAAACCTGATTGAAGGACTTTGGCTGCAGTTTTGTTTCCGCTGAAGTGTCCGCTATATGGTGATGAATGACAGTGCTGCAAAACACAGTTGATTTCCTCTTGTGGAACACATCGTCTCAATAATTGATCAGCACACTGTTTGAACAGGTACGGTTCATCCCAGACATAATGCTTGACTTCTTTGAAGAACTTCTTCCGTTGCTGAGTTGTTCATTCCAACGGCCATTTTCCTGACACAATGTAGTTGACATAGTCAGCATACCAAGGGACTTCCTGTTGTTTCATGGCAAACAGCTGTTCATCTGGAAAAGTTTCTTTGATTGACAGTTCTTTGCCAGCTGTTTCTCCATTCTCGAGCCTCGATAGATGATCTGGCACCTGATTATCTGTCCATTTCCTGTCTCGAATCTCCACATCAAATTCTTGCAGAAGAAGTATCCAACGGATCAATCTGGGTTTGGCATCTTTCTTCGTGATCAGATATTTGATTGCTGAATGATCTGTGTAGACCACCACTTTGGGACCCAGCAGATAGGAGCGGAATTTGTCAAAAGCGTACACAACTACAAGCAACTCATTTTCAATGGTTGTGTAGTTGAGTTGAGCTTCATTCAGAATTCTGCTGGAGTAGTAAATGGTGTGGAAAATCTTTGCTTTACGTTGTCCCAAAATTGCACCTACAGAAAAATCACTAGCATCTCACATCACTTCAAATGGAAGGGTCCAGTCTGGTGCTACTATGATGGGAGCAGAAACCAGCTTCTGTTTTAAGATCTCGAAAGCTTCCTAGCATCCTTTGGTAAAGTTGGAAGGCACATCCTTTTCCAGAAGATTGCAAAGAGGTTTTGCAATTTTGGAAAAGTCATTGATAAATCTCCTGTAAAAACCTGCATGTCCAAGAAAACTTCGAATCCCCTTGACAGATGTTGATGGAGGTAGTTTTTCAATTGTTTCAATCTTTCCTTTGTCTACCTCGATTCCCTTTTGTGAGATCCGGTGTCCAAGAACAATGCCTTCTTGTACCATGAAATGACATTTCTCCCAGTTGAGTACCAGGTTTTTATCTTCGCACCTTTGTAACACATGTTCCAGATTTTGCAAGCAATGGTCAAAAGAATCTCCAAACACAGAAAAGTCATCCATGAATACCTCCATACTCTGCTCCAGCATGTCTGAGAATATGGCCATCATGCAACGCTGAAAAGTGGCGGGGGCATTACTGACCGGCGTAAACACACACGTATAACGCAAGCGTACGTATCGTTCAAGTAGTATAAAAAGTATCGATCCCACGAGGACTTAAAACCTTTTTGTTATCAATTTATTGGGCCAAATGATTACCAGTATCTAACAGGTTGTTTGATTGATTTGAAAAGGTGACGATTCTAAATTTAAAATGAGTAAATGAAAATTGTTTTAAGGTTGATTTTAAGAAAATTCAATATTAAAAACTATCTAGGGTTGTGATTTATTCCAATATTATTTAAAAATGAAGTTGTTATCTTATAATTGGGTAAAATATTGATTTATTAACCTGGAACACTAAATTATGTAAAAGCCTCTTCCGATGGTCAATTACAAATATCCAATTTAACTTAATTAAACCATATGTCTATGTCAATCAAATTAACTGGATTTATTAATATTAAGTTCCAATTATAGCTACCCCCGCCCAACAGGTATATTCCTATCCTAATTGGAAATCTATTAAAGGGTTATCTATCCTCAAGGAAGATCGTGGGTTATTGAGTCTAAGGTCTTAAACCTAAAATCCCTATGTCTAGTTCATTTTAAGTTTACCTTATCAATTTTATTAGTGGCCAGTTAATAAAAAGCATTAAGATTAAGACTCAATAAATAAATCTTTATATTACCCAAATTATAATTTAACCCTTATAAACCGTGATATTGGATTTCATCACAACCCTAGATTACTAACTTAGTTATGACACATAGCTAGGGCTATTAAAAACTTAAAAGACATAAAATGAAAATGCTGAAAAGTAATTGCTGTGAATTAAAATGCTAAAAAGTAAATTACAAATGAAATAAAAATGCTAAGGCAAAAGGAATTACTTTTACTACTACTATTTAGATATCTCCCATAAAATAATATATAAACTGTGATAATATATTTTACCAACCGACCAATCTGGCGGTATCCTGATTAAGTCAAATTAAGTCCAACCAGCCATATAGGTGGTAATATTTGTCCATAATCCAGCCATAAAGGCGGTACCAAAATAAATTTACCAACCGACCAATATAGCGGTATTCCTTTATTAATCAGGTTCAAACCAACAGAAAATAAATTTACCAACCGACCAATATAGCGGTATTCCTTGATTAGTCAGGTTTAAACCAGATTAAAATAAATTTACCAACCGACCAATATAGCGGTATTCCTTTATTAATCAGAGTTTTAAATAGTAAATATATTATTTTTAAGGGAGATTAATCTAAATAGCAATAGTAAAATAATTACCTTTCACCCTAGCATAGGGAAGTTACCTCCGCATAGTGAATAGTAAAAACTGTAAAATAAGAAAGTAGATTACTATTATTACAAAAAGTAATTAAAATTATTACAAAAGTAAAAACTAAAAAATAAAAACGAAAATTCTAGAGAGAGAAACTCCCTAATTACATAGAAGGAGTGAGAGAAAGGTGTAATGAAAATGAAAATTCGCGGCCTATTTATAGCAAAACAAAATTCACTGTTTGGGAACTGTTCGCGCCGTCGCGACGCTAAGGCGTTGCGCGTCGCGACGCTCAATGTTGACGTGGCACAATGAGACGGCGACACGTAGCGAGGCGGCTAACTGTGCAAGCGACACGTGTCAAGGCGGCTAATTCTCAATTATTGTGATGACGTCATGATGACGTCATGCTGACGCGGAGGCGACGTGGCGATGACGTGGCGACACGTGGCGCTGACGTGGCGTGGCGGCTGACTGTACAACTGTCGGCACAATGGGATGGCGACACGTGTCAAGTTCTGATTGGCTGAGGCTGATGTGGCAAGTTGACTCGGTTGACTTGCTGACGTGGCTGATGACGTGGCATGACACGTGGCAAGGTTGACTCGTTGACTGATGACATGGCTGATGACGAGGCGACACGTGTCATGTCAGAGTGTCGGCAGCATATGATGTTGACACGTGTCACGGCGCTCGTTAGCAGATCGGATGTGATGGTGACACGTGGCACGGCGCATTTTAGCAAAGTCAAACTTTTCAAATTGTTCATCCGTTGACCATAGCGCATTTTAGCAGAACCGGTACACGCTGAGCGTCGCGGCGCGCAGTGCTCCAGAGTCGCGACGCGCAGAAGACCAAAATATCTCTGTTGACGCATTTTTGTCCGGTTTTGCCCCAAATTGCCTCCAGTGCTGTCCAAACTTTATTTTATCTACAAAATAACACAAAACACATCAAAATATTCACAAAACTCAAGAAACTATACAAAATATTAAGTTAAATGAGTGGGAAATAGTGATATAAATACCACTCATCACACCCCCAAACCTAACATTTTGCTAGTCCTTGAGCAAAATACAGAATAAAATAACATAATAAAATTTAACTAAGCCACTTTCGTAGGGATCACGGTTGCATTTAGCATATGCAACAAGCCTTTAAACCCCTAGGTGTCCCTAGTGGACGAGTGTAGTCTCGTGAGGGTTTACAGTAATGATACCCACAAACATTTTACAAAAGTAAAAAGGTATTAAAACTAATGTACACAAAAGCAAAAAGACAAGCGAAAAGAGAATAAAGAAAATTAGTAAGTGACTAATCAGGTGAAAATTCTACTCCAAGTTACTAGTTGTTTCGTTTCTTTCTAAATTACCAAATAAGTAAATTCTCCGTTTATTTTTACCATTCTTCATATACTCAGCTAACAAAATATTAATCATTTCATTTTTGCCCACAACAGTCATAAGTGCAGTTGATAAGAGAGTAATATTTTTGTCCTAAAGTTCTATCAAATTTCACACCTTTTTGTAGCAATGGAATAATTTTCTGATTTTTCTGATTTTTTCTTTGATTTTTTTCTCTATTTTTTATTTATATACAATACCTTCCGTCTATGTAGCGAGCTTTGGGTTGGTGGCTCCCAAACCAGTTGGCTTTAGGGCACCAGGTGTTAAGACACCCCTACGAACTTAATTACTCAGACTTCAGATATATATATATTTTTGCAGCATCTTCGATCCATGTAGCGAGCTTTGGGCCAATGACTCCCAAACCAGTTGGTTTTAGGGCACTAGGTATTAAAATACCTTTACAGACTTAATAACTCGGATCTCTGACGTTTTTTTTTTTTTTTTTTTTTTTTTTTTTACTCCATCACTATTTGAGATGCTTCCTCCAATTAAACTATAGCACGGAATATTACAAACTTTTCAATTTTAGCTCATGTCCGTATGTTTCCATGTAAGTTCATAATACCTGTTAACTGAACATATGAAGATTCATTTTAGTCTGTTTTAAGGAGAGTTCACAAATTAAATAATTTAAAAGGAATTAAACAAAAATTAACTTGTTTCGAAATAGGTTTGAGATACGTCTCAGGAGCGGAAATTCCTTACTCGGCTATCTCTTACCAATTCCACCTTTTTAGTCAAAATAAAAACACAAAAATGCAAAATATTTTTGTAATTTTTGAAAATTTTTCAATTTTTTTGTATTTTTCGAAAAATTTTGGACTAAAAATAAAAACGACATACAAACTAAAAACAAGGTATTAATCAACTAAATCCCTCCCCCAAACCTAAATGAGACATTGTCCCCAATGTCTTAAACAGTAGAAGAAGAGTTAGAAGGATAATACCTGGTTAACTGAAATTCTACAGGAAATTAAAGGTTAAGATCCAGATTAACCCGACGTCTCTTACCACGATCGTCCCCAGACCAATTTATCTTTGAAATGATAGGGTCAATTTGTGGTTCATAGGCTATGAGCTGGTCAATTAGATCTGGAGCAGTTCTGGCAGTAAATAGGAGTTCTTTCATTGGTTTTGAAACGAACCCATTTCTCCGAGCATCATCAAGAAACACACAAAGAAAATCATAAAATCCATCAACGTTGAGTAGTCCAAGAGGTTTCTGGTGGATGTTCAGGTTCGCCCAAGATAGTACAATAAAAATTTCCTCCAATGTACCCAAGCCACCTGGCAAAGCAATAAAAGCATCAGCACGGTTAATCATTTCTACTACCAGACGTTCAGACATACCTGGCACGATCAGTTCCTCTCCGTTAGTTGGTTCAATAAGATTTGCCTCAGCTAAGGGTTTTGGGACGATTCCCAAAACATGACTGCCTCCATCCTGTACGGCCTTTGAAACGATCCCCATTAATCCAAGATTCCTCCGCCATATATTAAGTGCATATTCCTTGCAGCTAATACTCGACCCAACTCCTTTGCCGCTTCTATGTATTGTGGTTTAGTACCAACACTACTACCGCAAAACACACAAATGTTTTCAACTCGTCTTCTTGAAGTGGCTTCCATTTTTCTATGTATTTTTTTTTTCTCAACTCAGGATGACATCAAAGGTACAATGATGAGTTGAATTTATAATACCTGAAAAATGGTGAGTAAAAATAGCACAAGTATCTTCCAAATGACGATTAGTAATATTACAAAAGATCGTGATAGTCAAAGAATCTGGATCCTGTCGGAGAAAAGAAAAGAAAATAACAAAACAAATCACAATTATTAAGAAAAGACAAAGAGATATAATATGTGCAAGAAAAGTAACGGCTTGATTGACATCTATGTGTCAGGGACAAGCTTCCCATCCAATTTTCTTATAAATTGGCAAACAGGGTCTTTTTGAGTCAGATTCCCAAGACTTAATTGTTGTCTTTCTTTTTGATATTGTGTATGTAATCTGCGAAAGTCTATGTGAACATATCCACTGGGATGCGTCTCAAGAGTTGAAGATATATCATCTAAAGACTCCTTACTCAAGCCATTCCTAATGAATTAATTTGTCTTCGCGATTAACAGACACCATTCCTAAAGAACGACAACGAGTATTGCAATTCCAACGTGCACATTTGTAACAAACACCCATTTTCTTAGCTCTTCGTTTCTTTGCATAGGTGCTTCTTCCTTCAAACCAGGCAGATGTGAAATAAAACAATCAGAGGATTCACCTGCCAATCGGACTCGTGCTTCAATTACCCAACGAATGTCATGGGCACACCATGTATTGTCAGTAGTCTCATCCGT